>APFE030241179.1:30237-49244 GCA_000404065.3 Pinus taeda
ATTATCTCCAAGGACAATTTCCAGGTTAGTTTCTTTCTCTATCAGATTATGGAGAACTTCTTTGTAACCAGTGAAGTGCCTTGAGGCACCACTATCAATGAGCCAAATTCTCATTGAGTCCGAAGGAGAAAACGTAGATAGAGCAGCAGTCTATCATAGATTTCCTTGGAGGTGTTCAGGTCAGAGCTGTAGGCCACCAAGCGCCTCTCGATAGAGTCCCGGATGATCTTCTTTGTTTTGACTTCTCTGGTTTTCCATTTGTTCTTGGCAGCAACGGATGCATTTGATGGAGGCTCAACAATATTGCCTCTCACATAGTCCAACACTCCTTGATCTTCTAAGGTTAGATTAATAGACATCTTCCATCTGTGATAGTCAACTTTCTCACGAAGCTTGTCCTCGGTACAAAAGAGTGACGAGGACCCCATAGTTCTTTTAGGATAGCCCTGCCAATCTTCTCTTCAGTGATTGCTCTTGCTCTTGCTCGGGCCTTGTCTTCACCTCAGCTCTGATACCATGTTAAGTTATGGTATGTTCCATGCTTAGAGCAATTTAATTTTCTTTCTTATTATTATTCATAGATTAGCAATCACATGTGCATAAGTAAAGTGCAGATAGAACATTAAACGATCAACAGAAAATAAAAAAAAAAAAAAAAAAAAGAGCCAAGACAAGAGACACAAGATGTGACGGCTAACCAACGACAAGTCCCACAATGTGTGGGGAAACCGTTTGATCAAATCTTCTTTTATCTTCAATAATTCAACAGAGAAAAATAATACAATAAATCTGATTTATATCAACAGTAGAAAACCCTAGATCAGCAGCATCAGCATTAGCGACTTCATCATCAAAACTAGGGCAGTCGATATCTCGCAAACCGACCATCGGATCGGCTTGATTCCACCACCAAAAAATGTGGCCTTCAGAGGAGGTCTAGATGGACCTACAGCGCAGTTCAAAGGAGATTTGATGGTCAACGCTAGTCAAACTTTGGATCTGCAGTTGTAGCTTCAGGTTCAGCAGCTTCACTCCACATGTGTGAGAGAGAGCCTCTTTTCTGCGCAATCGAGAAGAGCCTCTTTTCTCCGCAAGAGAGAGAGAGAGGGAGAGAGAGAGAGAAAGAGATGTGATGAGATGAGTGAGTGCAAATGAGGAAAAGTCCTATATTTATACACAACTGTTGATGTTTGAATAGATGCGACTGTTGGTCTTCTGAGCCTACATGAGTTGTAGGTCGACTTGATAATAATTCCATAATCAAAATAAATTCATATCTCCATAAATACTTATCGGAATCGGATGATATTTAGATCATCCTACAACTCTCGACGAGAGAAATCTAATAAAAATATTATTAGCCATGAATACGATGACCCACATGGAGTTTGGCCCTAGTTGCCAATTTTAACACACATTTATATTGTTTTGATGATATGTTGGTTGCACTGGCTTTATGATTACACTTGGTATTAGTTTTGCACCATATGCATGTTAGAGTAGGATGCATTGCATAATGATTTTTGCATTAGAACTAATGTCATATGATGTTTCTCATGATAGATTAGTTGCATTTAGATTTAAAGACTGCATTTGAAAGTTTATTTTTATGAGTCAATTTTATGGGTCTAATCCAAGCATGTGCGATCATGAGATGTCGCAAAAGCATGTTGCCATGTGATTTTCATCTATTATGTGCAGGTAACAAGTCTGCGGTAACTAAGAGATTGTTGGAGTTCTCGCGACCTCACGTTCGAGTAGCTTCGTCCACTTTTTCGGGAGATCACATCCCACTTGGAGCCAGACGTTACCCACCATTTTGTGGGTGTTATCCCTAGGAGAAAAATTTTCTCCAAGATGGTCCTCAGTCGGAAGCCAACAACCCCGTGCAACCACCAACTAGCTCATTGTGCCATTTCTCAGTCACCTGAGCCAACCATGGAGTCCCTCACCCATCTGTCATGATCGTATGTTTGAAGGTGGGCCTCCCGAACCTAAAGGTATGCCTTGTCATTTGGTAATTAAGTATTGTAGTTTGCTTATCATGGATACTTCTGGTCATGGATTAATGGGGTGATTCAGAGGAAAGAGTGGGCTAGGTTTGTGCTCTTGTCCCCTAGGCCTCTTTTGGATGTTAACCTTGAACCCTCGTCCCGTGGGATCTCTTTTAATGACCTTTGGGCTTTAGGGATGGTACTACATGGGAAACCCTAATTTTTGTTGTGTGGTCCTGCTCCCTCATCCACATATATCACTGCCCTTCCACTCATTATAACCGCATTCATCACTTCTCCAACCTGGGTCCACATTCCTCCACTAGGTCCACATAGGGTTAACCTTCCTCCTCCCCTTGCCCACACCTTGGGTCGGGCCTGGACTAATGCCCCAGAAGCTGATACAACTGAAAAGAAAAGTAAAAGCATAATTGGCCACATCCAACAGGAAAATGTACCACAAAATACAAAAGATGGTCGGGGCAAACACATTTAGCACGTGGGCAAAAGCCAATACATGAGCTCTACCCCATTATCATGGCCATCACCTTAGTTCCTATAGGCCCTAAATGAGTCTCCTTTATCATTCACGAACCCATGATTGTCCCAACCCCTATTGGGCAATGAACCCCCTACCTTAAAGGGGATATCCACTGCTATACCTTACACATCATGCTTTTATCCCTTAAGCTCTGAGCAATTAATCAAACAAAAATCATAAAAGGCAAAAGGCATATGAAGAGGGTGTAAAAATCAAGGTTGGGGCACCTCATGCACCACGATTGCTCCCTCCAATACATTATATACCCAAGTGAAGGCTTCCCTTTTACTAGCTACCTTTGTGCCCCAACATGTGGCCGAGGGTTGCCCCTTTCATTCCCTACCCCTTTATCATATGCCACCACCCTTTGGAGGATGTACCTTGGACATATTATCCCCTTTAATGGTAGAAACCACCTAATAGGGTACTTGATTAGCCCCATTTGGAGCTTTGGAGACATTAGCACATGCCAAAGCCCACAATGGAAGGGCGTGCCATTATGAAGTGCCCACAATGAAAGGGCATGCCATTATGAAGTGTCCATGGTTTGTAAGCTCTTTAACTTGACTTCCTTAAATGACTTGTTTTGTTGGAAGGCTAGTGGATGCATTGGATCTTACGCAGGATTGCAGATGGTCTCCATTTTGGGCTTGGTCTCCCTATATGGGGTCCTAACCCTCCAGAGGGCTACATTGGCACATATAGGGTGTGTGTAGAGAGCCATGGGCATCCACAACAGCAAACAACACTCCATGGATCCCTAAAGATGTTCATAGATTGCTCGAGATTCACCTATTGAATGAGGAAGATGCACCTGGTTCACCATGCCCAGCCTACCCCACAGTTGTAGCATGCACTTCGCAGATGACCCAGAACTTGTATGATGATGTGGCATCCCTTACACCATCATCTGAGCCCTTATAAGCGGTCTACAAGCATCTTCGATGGACTTGTGGACTTCATCAAGCTTCTTAAAAGGCCCAATGACATGTATTATTGATTGTTCAACCTCTTTAGAGGCTTATTCTTTTCTTTATGAGCTAGTTTGGTGGGCTTGTCACCAAAAGTTAGTTGTTTTGCACATTATTTTATTTTCGGGGCTAATGTAGGCCCAAGTAGCTAAATCGAACTCATTAGAAGTGTATGAATAGAAATGATGAGGATTCATTTTAACATTATCACTTGGATTTGGAACTTGCATCTCTTTAAAGATTTTCGCTATCCTTCTTGGAGGACATATTTTTGGAGCATGGAATGAATTTTGATGTTTGGATAATTTTCTTATGCCTTTGAGCTTCTTGATGGCAAGTTTTCGCATGGTTGGATATATTCTTATACATGTAAGTACATTTTAATGCTATTCTTTATTTCTAATTTTGTCACATACAATATTGTTGGGATTTCTCCATACTATGACTTATTTGTTGCATCTCTTATGCAAAGTTGTGGAAATTTTGTTTCTTGATAGTGAATGCTTCATATATGGGCCATGTATAACGAATGAATGTTCCTAGGGGTGTTTCATTACTGAAATTCATCTTGATAAGCCATTTATCTTGCAAAACGAAGTAAGAAGTCTTTGAAATTGCTTTTGTTGCTGCCTTAGTGCTAAGTGAAGTTGACTTTGAGTCCTCCTTGACCTAGAAAATTCGAAGGTCCATAGTCATAATTCTACCTGACTCCATTTCTCCCCAAAGGATTAAGCACTAGTCCACCCAAAGATGATCATCTTTAAACCTTTCTCATCCCAACGCCCTCTCCTTTCCTAGGCCTAACCCATTAGGTCTCCTAGAGCATCATTTATCTTGCAAACCACCCATCAAAAAGGTTCAATCTCTTGGCCCCTATTGCGCTAGAGTGTCTCTTAGGTGCCCTTCAATTTTGAAGAAATTCTAAATGTGGATTTGAGATATCTCAAGCCCTAGCTTCGAGGTTGAATCTTTCCATTGGTTTCCTTAGGCTAGAAGCCTCATTGGGACCCTCACATTGTCTTGTAATAAAAATTCTTTCTTTGGTCCCTTTCCCCCTCCAAAATAGGTCAAGCATACCATTGGTTGCTAAACCCTACCCCCTTGACCTACCCCCGAGGTCCACTTGTTCTCATGTGGCCCCATACACTATTAAGGGTAATTCTTCAAGGATCATTAGGAATCCAAGCTTCACAAGAATTTCAAGACCCAGGAAACTCCATTATAAGATACATACCCTAAACCTAAACCTTAAAATTCCCCTTAAGCCCTTCCTTGAGAGCTTTAAACCTTTGCCTCCAAGGCAAGCAAGCCACATATTTGAGACTCTCTTGTAGGTAGGCTTCTAGGATCACCCCTCACCCTATCATTGATCTATCCATTTAGTGATCCTCATCATAACTTATCTCCTCCCATCAGTGAAAGTCCATAAAGAGCAGGGAGCCTTAGTCGAGATGACAGTGGGTTATTTCTCCATTTGTTGCCCTTAGCCTAGTAGTAGCCCTTCAAGGATCCCCTTTTAGGACCCCTGCTAGTTTGAGGGGTAACAAGCACACATGGTACACTAGGATTGACGGATATCTTTATGGTTTGGGCTTCACCAAGAGTGAGGTGGGCTCCAACTTGTACTATGTTCGTGTTGAAGGTGAGTCACTCATCTTGGTACTTAACGTTGACTACCTTTTCTTGACGAGATCACAAAGTCTCATACGGATGTGCAAGATGGACCTTTCTTTAGAGTTTGAAATGAAGGACATTAGCTTGATGCACTAACTTTTGGGATTGGAGATGTGACAGCGGTCATGAGAGATTTTCCTTGGGCAAGGCAAGCATGCAGTCGAGATCTTGAGAAGATTCAAGATGGAAGATTGTAGGCTAATGTCTACACTGATGATCACCAACTTGAAGAAGTTGAGTTCTTCTAAGGGTGCGTTAGTGGATTGCACACTATATAGGCAACTAATAAATTCTTTAATGTTTGGTTAACACTAGGCTAGATATTTGTTTTGCTATGAACACACTTAGCTAGTTCATGGTGGGGCTAGGACAGGTTCATTGGGTGGCAATGAAGAATGTGTTGAGATCCTTGCAAGGTACAATGGACATTGAACAAAGATATGTTGGACTTGGTGGAGTAGAGTTGCAGGGGTACATGGAATTCAATTGGGCTAGGAGGTTTGTCGAAAAAATCCATGTCTAGATATTGTTTCAATGTGGGATCAACCATGATCTCGTTGTAGTAGGATGCAACAACCAATGGCACTTAGCTCAGTAGAGGCCAGTGTAGCAGGGTAGCCCCCCCCCTCACGATCCCGCTCCCAATTCATGCTCCAGGCGGGAGCAACTCGGGAGCGGGCCGAGAGCATGCTCTAGAAATTGCTCCCTTAGAAATTGCTCCCGAAAAGGGAGCAATTTCGGGAGCGCACTCCCTACAAAAATTTTCACTCCCTGCCTTTTCGGGAGCGTTTTGCCTTTTTTGCAATTTTTTTTGTAGTAATGTTCGAAATGCAATTTTTTTTTCAAAGAAACAAATAATTTTTTAGTGGGGCAGCTTAATGATCAAGTCTATGTCCCTAGTATTGATATGCTATTCATGGTAATGTTAAATTCTTAAAAAGTGACATTCTCCTTAATCTTCATTTTCATCCTTTTACTTAAATTTTTAACATTACATGAAATGACTCGGGATGTTTGAGAGTGGTTCCAACCTCATTGGATTTCATATGGAGAAAGTAGAATTTTAGATTTCATTCAAAATACAGTAGACTTATCAGTTTTTTAGAATTTCAGGATCGGGGGATTGCAATGTTCCCATTGAATTTTGTCATGTATTAGGGTATGGACCCTGTATTTAAACAAGAGCACCAATCCCTCTATGTACCTTGATGTTAGTGACATTGGTTGTCAAACTCCTTTATCATGACCCTCCTAAAAATGTACACATCACTCAAACAAAATCTTGACTTGACATGCTATGCTTTTTCTATCTTATGTTAATGATTAGAGGGTGATATTAATGACACAAATCCCTATACAGATACAGAGGTAATGACAAAGATACCTCTGGATATTAATACTTAGAGGGTGATATTAATAACAAAGATCCTGATTTTCCAACAAGACTAAAAAATTAGACATTTCTCGTGGTGGCAAGAAGCCCAAGCATAAGAAATAGATAATAGATATAATTCTCTTTTCTAGTTTCTAGTAGTTTTTATAACTATTGACTCTTTCATATTTATTATGATTATTTTTTAAACAATATATGACAATTTAAGTTTGAAGTTGGAAATTATAACTCATTAGCAATGAATTATGAATATGATGTTTCATGAAAGTTGAAAGTTGTTTCATTTCATTTCATTTTATAACATTTAATTTCATGTTAGATATCATTTGTTGTAATGGTTACTCTTAGCTTACAAGTACAACTTTGGTGATCAATGCTGATAAATGTTATATATTGAATTTTGAAAGCTTGAAACTTTAAAATTGATGAATCATGAGACTCAATATGTTGTATGTTACTATGTTACTAACTTGTGGACGAGGTTGATGAAGATTATAACTTCTAGATGATTGTTGTATATGGTTCAATCTATGTTTTTTTTTTTCTATTTTTTATATCTAATTCATTATTCTACATGTTTTTGTTGACATATATGTATCAAAATATAAAAAAATAATATATTATATAAAAAACGCTCCGGGATTCGTTCCCAGACTGGGAGCTTCTGAAAATGTCACTCTCGCTCCCGTTTTCGCTCTCGCTCCCAAGTAACACTGGTAGAGGCAAAAGTACATGGCAGCAAGTCTAGCGAGTTGTCAATCCATATGGCTTCACAAGATGCTCAAAGGACTATTTGGTCTTGAGGTGTGGCCAATGGTGATACACAACCAATTAAAGTAAATTGCAACTTCCTTCGGCATATAATAATATAACCTCTCACCAGTTTAGAAATCTTAAGTTAGCTAAAATACTTGAAATGGAGAAGCAACACACAGTATTCGAAGCTCAATTATCTATCATTTTCGAAATAGACAAGTGGAACACAATCTTTAAAGTCCAAGTTCTCAAAAAATATTTACAGTACACAAAAATATTTCTCAAAATTATTACCTACAAACTTTAAAGCATGGACATCTATCAAGAAATAGTGAAAAAAAGGAACATAAACGCAAAAACTCATGTACAATATGTAGCAATCAAGATAAAGTAAAACTATCAAAATACTAGCATTCTTCTCTGCGAAGACAAAAAATGCGCTACCAAGTAGTGATTCCTAGTCCCATATCTATATATATATTATCTTCTTGTTATCCACAAAAATCAAGGAAGAGTCGACATAGTCAAAATAAACAATACAAAGGCAATTCGCAAAGAAGAATCATGTCATAATGAGACTTAAATCTGGGTGGGGAGCTTATCATTAAACCCTCCCAACCACCTGGGTCACACTCAATTGATATATATATATATATATATAATATATATATATATTATATATATTATCTTTCTTGTTATCCACAAGAATCAAGGTAAGAGTCGACATAGTCAAAATAAACAACACAAGGGCAATTCGCAAAGAAGCATCAATTCATTAAGAGACTTAAATCTGGCTGGGGGAGCTTATCATTAACCCTCCCAACCACCTGGGTCACACTCAATTATATATATATATATATATATATATGGACTTATTCTCCTTGGAAGACAAAAGAACTTACTAAAGTCTGAAAATATGTTGATGAGAACTCCCCACTAGCAAAGAGAAAAAAAGGAAACAATTTGTTTGTTGTAGGACTCTCCTTAATATTCAAGTACCAAAGAAAATGATATCCTAAAATACGAGTAGTTGGATAGAACATACAGAGAAGGGAAACCGTATAATTGGCTCTGGATAAAATAAGCAAATCTTTGCGACGCCATTCATCATTGCTCGTGGCATCTTCTACCTCCATCTTTTCCTTCTTTCTTTTTGCACCATCCCTAAACTCATGCAACTCATAAATATCACTCAAGAGAATCATAATAAATGCACTTCTCTAGCTATAAAGGAACATAGTTGATGCTGAAAAGTTGTAACATTGCATGGAAGAATTCTGAGCACAATTATTCAAGCTTCAATGAGTTGTAACATTTTCTGATAAACAGTTATCCATAAATGGAGTCTACAAGTCTTCAGAGACTTACAAATGAAACGGCCAACTTAAGCTTTAATCCTTGTACTCAAAATTTAACTTAAAACAACCGGTTGATACAGTTGCTCCCCATGTGCTTCTAAGTTACCTCGATCAACTAATATATATCACAGGTAGTGATAGCCCTTTAAAGCATTGATCATTCTCATCCGCTCATTTTTTTGCATTGATAGCTACATGCATGTCCATTAAAAGTTCACTTTCTAGTTTCCATCCCTTGTCATACTAAATTCCAAGCCATAAAACCTAAATCCCTGCATTTTGTCCTTTTTTAGCATTAAGTATGACATCAAAGTTTCCCTGTGGAGATAACAAAAAAATTGTACCTATGTTCCACAACAAATTAACAGTGTTCTTTGTTGTTAAGGCTAGTGAAAGAAGCACTTTCCATTGAATTAGAACATGCAGTCTCCACAGAATGTTTGAATTCAACAAATATTGATGTACTTGAGAGAAATCCACAAAACCCTAGTATCAAAAAGTGGGTGCAAATGACGCGAAACATGAAGGCAAAACTAGTTGGCAACATTAAAATGTTCGGAATTTAAGAGTGAAATTTTGGATAGTCTAATTCTTTTGCGGTTTTGGTGATTTCCTCGAGTTTTTCTTTCTTACTTTTTTACAATTTTTCCTTTTATTTTTTATAATTTTTATAATTCTACCAGTAGGGATTCTAACATTTGTATATTTACACCGAGTAGTTTGCAGAACTTGAAATTAGAAATAAATTTCAAATAATATTCAATATTAGGTTGTTCTCCTTGAGAACCATTGTTATCCTCTCCTTCCCTGGACTTGAAGTTGTAGGCCCCATCTAACTTGTCCTCGAACCTCACACTGGTTGATGCCATCAAAAAATCATCTAAAAACTTTACTCGTGCCCTGATTAGTACAGCCTCCTCTCCCTCTAAGGGATGACTTGCCAATCACAATGGCAACACTATGCATATTATTGTTTATGTTGTTGTCTCACTGCAGCTCCTCTACAGTTTCGCTTGTTGCAGCGTCCTGCAACTAAATTTGGCCCTGACACACAAACTCTTGTACAACTTCATCACTTTCAAGCGCCCATCCTATAGACAATACCCAAGTGGCATGACATTGTAGTTTGGTTGGGCACGTGTATTGATCCTGCAGCATCTTTCCTTGGTTGCTCACAATTGCATTCAACTCACACGCCCACCGCCTCACCACAGACTCAATTGTGACACTCCTCTATCGGCCTTCGCTTAGCCCATGTCTACTCTACACCTTGCGCAGACCTCATCCACCACGTCTACCTATTACGACTGTGTGCTCTTCGCTTAGCCACCTAACAGATGTGTCGCCCATGAACCCTACAGTAGGTTCCCCAATATCTGACATCTAACGGCTGACCACTTTTTCACCACTCACATGATCCCTTTTTTATTTCTTGACAACCGCTAAATTACGTTCATTTGCACACCATGCACCTCCCTCAATTGATGACCTCGTCCTACTATGCATGGGTCTAGATCGGCTACCACCTCTGCAACGACTAGTGACGGCAATAACTCTTATGCATCGTGTGACACCTTGTTGGCTCTTTGTGTCAACTGAGCCTATCCCCGCAGCCTAACCCACTCCTTGTAGATCCACAGCTTGTCAACCCAATACTCTCTCAACATGGCCTAACCACATACTCTTGAACCCTTGGATGGCCTTCTCCACCTACAAATTTTTGTGCGGTTTGTCTATTCTGACAATGCCTCGACCTCTAAAAATTGATAAAGGTTGGACCCCTTCTCGCACACAAGCCTTGCAACTCACTAGATGACTGTGGTTGTCAACCACCATCCATCATGCCCCAACACCGACTTTCTCCCCTTTTTTCCTTTTTTAAACTTTAAATTGCCCCCCCCCCCCCCCCGAATTGCTACGAAATTTTTATTTCCTCCAACCACATCTATATAAAAAAAGTTGTCTTCAATCGTTGTACAATGTACAATCTAATTTCAACCCCTTTAAAAAGTCACTTTTGTATGAAGACAACCACACCTAGCCCCGCAATCTTGTACAAGCTTGTTAGGTCCCTATAATACTAGTGTATTCCCTTATTATTATTGTCATTGTAGCCCCTTATTGTTATTGTTGTCCCCATATTGTTATTATTGTGCCCCATAGAAGCCCATTATCGTTATTGTTGTGCCTTTACATTATTATTGTTATGTCGGCTCTGATTATATTGTGACCCCTTAGACTCTTGTATATAGAAAGGATGTCTTGTCATTTATATCATCGAAGAATTGTTCATTTGAGTAATGTAAAGGAGGTTGCCCACTCAAAGAGGCTACTTTTGAAGTCATTGATCTATCTCATTCTTCTATTTTGTGAGCTGGTTGCATAACAATTGGTATCAGAGCTTTAGATTCTACGGTTTCGCTACTTCAAACAGGTCATCGTGGAATTTTCACTATAACTTTTTTCTACAAAGCTTCAAAAGCTTAAATTAAAACCCATTTGAGCCAAAATTGTGATGAAACTCGGGACCAAATTTCAAATCTTGTCTCGCTATATTTTCGTAGATATGAACTGAGGAAGTTAGGGGTTTTGCAAGGTCCTGAATTTGATCACAAACAGGTCACTTTGGAAAATCGTTATAACGTTTTCTCCGAGCATCATATTGAAATTTCGTAAATTTGATCACAAACAGGTCACTTTGGAAAATCGTTATAACGTTTTCTCCGAGCATCATATTGAAATTTCGTAAATAGTTACAGAAAGAGGACGGACTGTAATTTTTTATGTATCGTTTTTAGGTTCGGAGGTTGAAATATTCACACATGGCACTTCGTACAAGTTCGCTCTACTGAACCAATCTATAATCAAGTCATCGTAGGAGATTTGACATAACTCTTTCTTGGAAAATCCAATCTGGACTAGACTTATGGTGATGGAAAGAGGACGCAGAGGGCTATCACAGGACGAAATTTTAGACCTTGGAGATCTAGACTTACATATATACAACAGATTCAATATCAAGCTCCTACAAAGGAAAAACAAGTGTGTAGTATTTTTAAAAAAAATTGCATAAGTTTGGTTTGAAAAATTTGTTTGAAGTGATTCAAAGGGCACAGTGAAGCATATTTATTATTAATTGATGCTCCGAAGAAATAAAATAGAAACACCTAGTAAGCAACCTGAAAGCTCTAGCATGACTCATGAAGAAGAGAAAGAAATGCAACATGATATATCAAAATTACGAGACCAAGTGCAACAAATTTCACTCTCACAAAAAGTAACAAAAGCTAAGATGGATGGTTTAAAGAAATGCGTGGAAGCTAAAATGGTTGGTTTAGAAGTAAACATTGAAGATTTGAAGAAAGACATGGAAGGTTTGAAAGGAGGTTTGGCAAAGTTGCTACAAGAAATGCTTCCTAATGGCAAAAATGTAGTAGAGGAAACTCATGATGAGAACAAAAGAAATGTTAGTCATGATTGCATAGACTCTAAAGTTGGATTGAAGACCCACCATGTTCCAAAGATCGATAGGAGGAAGTTTGATGGAAAGGATCCCATAACATGGATACTACAAATGGAGCAATATTTCGATTATGAGGATACAAAAAGCAACACCTTTTTTAGTCAATTGATAAATCTCAAACAAAAGGGTTCAATGGTGGAGCACATTGAGGCCTTTGAAAAATTGAATACAAGGGTAAAAGATATTCTAGAGGAGCATAGGATTGATGTGTTCATAGGGACTTTAAAGGATAACATCCAACATGAGGTTTGTCTTTGGGAACCTAATTCATTGGAGAAGGCATTCAGGTTGGCAAGAAAAATTGAAAGTAAAATTATGGCAACAAGGAAACGTACCAATCACAACTATAAAGATGGAAGTGTTGTTTCCCTTAGCCTTCCACAACCTACAAGGTTGACACCACAACAACTGGAAGAAAAAAGAGCAAAAAGGCTTTGTTACAATTGTGATAGCAAATAGACTAAAGGTCACATGTGTGTTGAGAAAAAATTATTTTACATAGATTATGAAGAAGAAGAAGAAAAGGAACAAGAAACATCAAAAGAAGAGGATACACACTAGGAACAAACCCTAGAGAAAGAAGGAATAAATCTGACCATATCTTGTAATGCACTGGGCGGAATTACCACTCCTCAACTATCAATATAAAAAGACATATCAAGAAGAAAAAGGTAATAGTGTTGATTGATTCGGGTAGTACCATAATTTTATTCATTGTAAGATAGCGAAAGAATTGAATTGCTTCATATATCCAACGCCAGAGTGTCAAGTGATGGTTGCAAATGGAGGAACCATAAATTGCTCTGGAAAGTGCCATAATATCAAATTATCCATGGGAGAATATGTGTTGAATATTCCAATGCTTTCCATTCTAATGGGTGGTGCTGATGTTGTACTAGGAGTCCAATGGCTACAATCTTTGGGTACAATAGCTTTTAATTTTCAAGAACTTTTCTTGAAATTTTTTCAGAAGGAAAGGAAGTTGAAATAAGGGGTATTGCAAGGAAAACTAGAAAAATAATCAGCTCTAATAGCATGACAAAGCTTCTAAAGAAAGAACAACGTGGCATAATTGCACAATTATTTTCATTAGAGGTTCACACATCAAAATCATTTATTTCTCCAGATCTCCAAAATGTCTTGGACAATCATTCCAAGGTATTTGAGACTCCCAAAGGCCTGCCACCTATTCGTGATCATGATCATGCTATTCATTTGATTCCAGGAAGTGTTCATCCAAACATCAAGTCTTACAGATGTCCCTATGCCCAAAAGAGTGAAATTGAACGTATGGTTGCAGAAATGCTAGAGGCTGGTATAATTCAACCTAGTCAAAGTTCTTTATCTGCTCCAATAGTATTGGTGCACAAGAAGGATGGATCATGCCGCATATGTATGGATTATAGGGAACTCAACAAGCTCACTATTAAAGATAAATTTCTCATTCCTGTCATTGATGAAATATTGGATGAATTGCATGGAGCAATTTACTTCAAGTTGGACCTTTATTCAACATATCATCAAATCAGAATGAAGACTGAAGACATTCCGAAAACAACATTTAGAACTCATGAGGGTCATTATGAATTTTTGGTCATGCCTTTTGGCCTTACCAATGCACCTTCTACATTTCAAGGTTTGATGAATTCCATTTTCAAACCCTTTCTTAGAAAATTTTTGTTAGTATTTTTTGATGATATACTAATCTACAACAAGTCTTGGAAGGATCATGTTGAACATGTTGACAGGATGCTACAACTATTGGAGGAGAAACAATTATATGCAAAAAGATCAAAATGTTTCTGGTGGAATATCTGGTTCATATTGTATCTCATGAAGGAGTTAAGGTAAACACTATCAAAATTAAAGCCATTAACGAATGGAAAATCCCACATCCATAAAGCATCTACGAGGATTTCTCGGGTTGACAGGGTATTATCGCAAGTTTGTTAAGAATTATGGGAGAATAGTAGCACCTCTAACAACATTATTGAAGAAAGATGCATTTTTCATGGACTCTAGAAGCAACAAAGGCCTTCAAACATCTTAAAGAGGCAATGTGCCAAGCACCGGACTTCACAAAAACCTTTATTGTGGAATGTGATGCTTCAGGAAATGGAATTGGTTCTGTTTTAATGCAAAATGAAAGACCCATTGCTTTTGATAGTCATCTAATCAAGGGAAAGTTTTTACACAAAGCTATTTATGAGAAAGAAATGCTGGCAATACTACATGCCCTTAAGAAATGGTGATCCTACCTAATGGGAAGACACTTCAAGGTAAAAACGGATCGTGATAGCCTTAAATACTTTTTAGAACAAATATTATCCTTTGAAGAGCAAAAAAAATGGGTCACAAAGATGTTGGGTTATGACTTTGAAATCATTTACAAAAAAGGGAAGCAAAATGTGGTGGCAAATGCACTCTCAAGAAAGGATGAGGATGTGGAAGCATTGTTGTGCGCCATTTCTATTATCTAACTAGATTGGATAAATGAAGAAGTGTGGGCACTTATTCGAAATTTACAACAAGATTCCAGTACATCTAATACATTTAGCTAGAAAACTGATTTGTTATAGTACAAAGATCGCTTATACCTCTGTAAGAATTCCCAACTCAAACAAAATATTCTTATGGAACTGCACACTTCTCCCTTAGAAGGGCACTTAGTATTTTTAAAAACTTACCACAGGGTTAAGAAGGAATTTTTTTTGGGATGGCCTTAAATCGGATATTCGAAAGTTTGTGGCAGAATGTTTAGTTTTCCAACAAAATAAAGTTGAAACAATTAAGACCCTAGGTTTATTACAACCTTTATCCATTCCAAGCCAACATTAGGAGGATGTTTCAATGGATTTTATCATAGGTTTACCCAAGTCTGAGGGAAAGAGTGTTGGCATTATGATACATATGTTGTACTTGATGGCAACCCACTCATCTTAGATGATAAATTATAGTGTAGTAAATTTATTTTCTGGTTCACGGACTTTCACGCACTTTCATGCAGAGAAAAGTTCCTTTCATGAAGAGAAAATTTCACGCACTTTCATGCAGAGAAAAGTTCCTTTCATGTAGAGAAAAGTTCACACACTTTCATGCAGAGAAAAGTGCACGCACATGGGAAATATTATGGTTGGTTCATGGTATTAATCCGACATTTTTTTATCCTATGGTTTTGGTCCGTGGTATTGCATCCAAAAGTGTTGATCCCAAGTATTGGGTCCATGGTATTGAATTGTTATGGTTTTTGGTCCGTGGTATTGTGAAAACTTAAGGCTATAAAAGAGGAAGGAGATCATTTGGTAAGGCATCTTCTGAATTATTGAATATCTGATAAAGTGCTAGATCTGGAATACTTTGATTGGGTTATGGTGCAGATCTGGATCTGAATGAAGAAGGAACCTAAGTGCAAGGAGAAGGATAATTTCTATTGATGGGTCAAAATCTTAAGGCTGGAATAGTGTATCTCTATATGATTTTGATCTGTGATATGTGGCGCATGCTTGATCTATAAATCTGATAATCCGGGTTAACTAATATCTGAATGTTTGAAAGAATGAATTTATAGATCTGTATGCAGGTTTCTGAATAGTGAAGTAGCGTACATCTCTTGATTTATGTTCTAGTTGCTTCTGTTTATTGCTATAGTGTTCTGGGTTCAGAAGTGGGGTGTGATTATTGTTATTATGATCTGGGTACAATCGTCAGAGAAGTGTTTATTTTGGTTCAGTTTTGATTGGTGAAAAGGTGATTGGTTGATGTAGAAATTCTTAATGTTTGATTGATGTTATTTGTGGATCCAGTCTGAAAATTTATGAAACGTGGTCCCTGGAAGAAAGAGAAGGTAGCAGCCTTCTGTAGGTCAACACCTATGTACTAGTATTTCAGCTAGTACAAGAGCTAAGGGGGTTGTAGCTCCCTTCCAAAAGAAGCTGGAAAACGAGAGAGGGTTGTAGCTCTCTGCAGGTTGCAACCTATGTACTGGAAAAAGACTACACCAGTACAAAATCATTGTAAACCGAAAGAAGATAGAGACATATTGCAGTAGGTGGTTTTCACCCACATTGGGTTTCCACCTTACATCTTGTGTTCCTTGGTGTGACTGTCTATTTTGTGTTCCTGCTCATTATTCTATGGTTCTTACATACAGATTAATGACAAACATCTGAAGAATAAATTAAATTATAAGTTTGGAAGGTATATGCAAGTTTCAATTGTCAGATCTGAAAATATTTGTATAAATTGTTAAGAGTTTGATAATACTGATTCACCCCCCCCTCTTAGTATTATTTCCAACAATTGGTATCAGAGCATGTCCTTCAGAAGAAGCTTGATCGCTTGAAGGAAGATCTATCATCATGAGCAACTACGAGAGAGAAGCATCGATCATGCCACCAATTTTTGATGGGACCAATTTCGTCTATTGGAAGGTAAGAGTCACTTCCTATCTTCAATCTCTTGGTACAGAAGTCTGGGATATCATAGATACAGGGTACACTTTTCCATCACCAACTCCCACAGATTCGACTGAGAAGAAGCAGTTTGAAACAAATGCAAAGGTTGTTAATACTCTATTAGGATGTCTATCTCAATCAGAATACGTCAAGGTTATGCAGTATAAAACCACAAAAGAAATATGGGACAATATCATTCTGAGCTATGAAGGAGATGAATAGGTAAAACGAGAAAAACTTCAAACCCTCAGAATTCAGTATGAATCCCAGAATGTACAATGATGAAAGTGTGGCTAAATATTTCCTATGAATAGATGAGATTGTTAATTGTATGAAAAACTTGGGTGAAGAAATAAAAGAGGTGGTTGTGGTTGAAAAGGTTCTAATATATTTGTCTCCTAAGTTTGAATCAAAAGTTTTTGCAATAGAAGAAAAGGAGAATCTACAAAAAATTACCATGTCATAGCTACACAAAATTCTAATTTCTTACAAAATGAGGAAAGGAGGACCTTCAGAAGGGAGAGAAGTTGCATTCAAGGCTTCAGGCAAAGGAGATTACTATGAGTCAGGACATATGTCAGAAGAAGAGGAAGAATCAAATTTTGTCAAGAACCTTCAACGAGGTGCTGGAAGATTTAGAGGTAAGTTACCCTTCAAATGCTTTTCTTGTGGAAGAGTCGGTCACTATGCTGCCAAGTGTCCTCAGAAAGACAAGCTTGGACAAGGTTAAGGAACCTGTTAGATGGAACAAGAAATAGAATGTAAGTAAGAAAAGCTACTACACTCATGAAGACAGTGATGACTCTCAAATAGTGATGAAAGAGAAGCGAGGTAGATGAATTATAGACTTTTAATGGCTTTTGAGCAGATGAATGCATTTCATTGGATGCCTATAGATGAAGAAGGTCCTTGTATTGAAGAATAGTTTGCAATAAACTCAAAATTTGTTTGAGGAAGAGAAAAAGTATGATTATTGATATGCTGGCAATTTGCAAGACGTGGCTGATAAAGGGAAGACAACATCATGAAAAGTTAGAAATGGTGAAATTGTGGGACCTTACGAAAAGCAGATTGAGAAAAACAAAAGCTCCTCTTATGCTTAGATTTGTTAAAGGATCCTGAAACTCTAGAAATGAGAATTATGCAATGTGCAGCGTTCTCCCTAATCAAGACAGGTCTGGGATATAATGAAGAAACATCTCAAGTGCAGAAACCATCCACCTCCAAAAGTTATCTTGATGCAACAAGGAGGAGTGAGCAAAGGCCCAATGGAGATCACCAGGTAAATCAGGGACAATTTACCTCAAGAATGAACAAACACTACCAGGTAAATCGGGGGCAATCCACCTTAAGAATGAACAGAAGCTACAATTAGCCATAGGTAAAATTTTCTCAATCTACCTCAAGAATGGATGATAATAGAAACTACAATCGTTTGGTTGGTAGATTTGATAATCGTAGGAGTTTCTTCAATGGCCAATGCTTCTCATGTCATAACTTTGGTCACAAAGTAGCTCAATGTGTTGCCTATAAGACAATCATGACTAGAGAAGCTCAAAAACAAAGAAGTATGAATGGGATCATGAAAAGAACCTACAATAACTTTTCAGCTCTTGAAAACGAAATTGAATGTTCTATTTGTAACAACTTTGGTCATGAAGATTCTGAATGCAGAAGCAAGTTTCGGCAAACAACTCAGAAGGAACAAGCCTCAAGTGCCAAAACATGGAGAATGAAAGAACTGCAAACAGAAAGATGTGGTATAGCCTTATATGCGGAAGGGCAGGAAAATCAATGGTACATCGACAGTGGATGTTCAAAACATATGATGGGTGGTAAGGAAAAACTTCAGTCGTATAGTGCCTTGGAAAAGGAGAAGAAGGTCTCATTTGGAAATGACACCCCTGCGCTCATAAAAGGTAAAGGTTCTGTTCTGTTGAAAGAAAAGGTCAAAGCTGGAAATGTTATGTATGTTGATGGTTTAAAGCATAATCTATTGAGTGTCAGTCATATGTGCGATCAAGGAACTGAGGTAATATTTCAATCAAATGGATGCAGTGTTCGTGATCTTGATACAGGAGAAACAGTGATCAAAGGCATAAGAACTCCAAATAATTTATATATATTCAAAGAAGGACAACATCAATGCTATCTAAGCAAGTATGATGAACACTGGCTATGGCACCGGAGATTGGGGCACCTAAGCTTCTCACAAATAAGGAAAGCATGCAAATACCAAGCAGTTCATGGTCTTCCAGACATCATAATTCTAGACAATACAATATGCAAGTCATGTCAGTTTGGTAAGCAAACCAGAACTAACTTCCCTGAGAAGGAAGGATC
>APFE030241179.1:49264-68245 GCA_000404065.3 Pinus taeda
AGAGGATGAAGACTACCCTCAAAATCAGACTGATGATGAAGAAGAAACCTATGAAGAAGAAACCCATGAGGAGCCAGAGGAACAGATAAGGATAGAAGAAAAGACTCCTTCCAGGTATGTCCAAAAGAATCATCTAGAATCACAAATTTTGGGGCAAAAGGAGGCAGGCGTACAAACAAGAAGAACAATTGCAGAAGCTTCAAGCTATTTGGCATTACTCTCCTCCACTGAACCACAAAATGTAAGAGAGGCATGAAAAGATGAATGTTGGGTCAAGGAAATGGATGAAGAACTTGAGCATATCGAAAAGAATAACACTTGGGAGTTGGTTCCTAGACCAAAAGATAAGAATGTCATAGGGACAAAATGGATCTTCAAAAACATGTTGAATGAAAATGGGGAAGTAATTAGAAACAAGGCCAGACTTGTTTGTAAAGGGTATGCTCAACAAGAAGGAATAGACTTTGAAGAAATTTTTTCTCCCTTTGCTAGACTTGAGGCCATCAGAATGTTCCTTGCTCTCTCTAGCTTTCAGAAGTTCAAAGTATTTCAAATGGACGTAAAATCAGCCTTTTTGAATGGAGACTTAGAAGAAGAAGTGTACATTGAGCAGCCAGATGGATTCATCCTTGCTAATGATCCAAATCTTGTATGCAGACTAAAGAAGGCTCTCTATGGTCTCAAACAGGCTCCAAGGGCTTGGTACTATCGTCTGGACAAATACCTTCATCAACAAGGTTTTTCAAAAGGATCAATAGATAGCAATCTTTATATAAAAATTGAAGATAACAAATTGCTAATACTTGTTGTGTATGTAGATGACATCATCTTTGGCAGCAATGAAGAAGTTATGAGTCAAGAATTTGCCTTGGTGATGCAGAAGGAATTCGAAATCTCTTTTCTTGGAGAACTAACATATTTTCTTGGTTTACAAATCCAAAAAAATAAAGGCGGTATCTTTTTATCTGAAACCAAGTATCTCAAGCAGATCTTGAAGAAGTATGGCATGGAAGATTCTAAACCAGTATGCACTCCTATGGTCACAGGATGTAGTCCTAGTGCAAATGATGAATCAACAGAAGTGCATCAACCAACCTATAGGTCCATGATTGGAAATTTGCTCTATTTAACAGGTACCCGACCAGACATCATGCATGCAGTAGGAATGGTTGGAAGATTTCAGGCAAATCCTAAGGAAACTCATCTTCAGGCAGTAAAGAGAATTTTTAAGTATCTTCAAGGAACTCAAAGCTATGGCCTATGGTATCCTAGAGATGCAGATCTCCTCTTCATGCTTATACAGATGCAGATTGGGCTGGAAGCGTGGATGACAAAAAAAGCACTAGTGGCGGTGCATTCTTTATGGGTTCCAGATTAGTATCTTGGTTCAGTAAGAAACAGAGTTCTATTGCATTATCTACAGCAAAAGCAGAATCTGTGGTTGCTGCATCTTGTTGCACCCAACTCCTTTGGATGATGCAAACCTTGTAGGATTATCAAATCACTTGTACTCCACCTATCTCCATCTTATGTGATAATACAAGTGCAATCAGCATTTCAAAGAATCCAGTCACGCATTCAAAGACCAAGCACATACCTATCAAATATCACTATCTTCGGGAACAAGTGCTGGAACAAAAAGTCAAGTTGGAGTATGTTCCCTCTAAGGAACAAGTTGCTGATATACTCACCAAACCTCTGCCCAGGGAAACATTTGAATACTTCAGATAGAAGATGGGAGTAGTTGATGTTTCATCCTGCTGTTGAAACTTGTCTGTTGCAGAGAAAAGTTGCTGTACGCGAGTTGGATGAGGAGAATACGCATACATACGCAGGTTTATGCAGATACAGTCGCGTATATGGAGGTTTGAAGGATATCAGTAGGGGCAGACTCTGGTTGAAGATAGTCTGATATGGGGTTGACAGAGATCATCTGGCACAGGTTCAAGGAGAGCAGATAATCTTCTAATGATGCATTGTTGGCATTACCTTAGAAGCTTTTGGTTCAAGTTCACAACTGTTGTTAGTTTCAGGTGGAACACTTGCAGAGGGAGAACAGAAAGAGAACATGGTTGCTGATCTGAATAATGATTGACAGATGCTGCCGATAGTAGTTATTGATGACTTTCATAGTCTTGCTCTAGATATTTCGTCTCTATGTCATGTATATCTTCTTTTATCAAGGTCATGTAACGACCTATTTTTGGTTTCCCCACTATGCCTGGGATGAATGATGTAATGGACTTAGTTGTCTTATGTAAATTTCTGGTGTACCCCACTTGGTTTGGTGATGGATGTATGTATAGAGTCTGTTGGTGATAGGAAAGTATTTTATGATGTATAAGTCATGGTTCTTCTTGAAGAACATCTTTTTACAGATATTGCCTACAAGTTAGGGGGAGCTTGGTCAGCACAGTAGAACAGAGATTTCAGCATGTACTCAGGGGGAGCACAACCCTTTGCCGTTGATGACAAAGGGGGAGAATGAATTTGAGGATCTTAGGGTTGCCATCAAGTCCAAAGGGGGAGATTGTTGGCATTATGGCACAGGCTTGGCACTATGGCACAGGTGTTGTCCTTGATGGCAACTCACTCTGGTGACAGATCACGATTCAGGAACTCAGAAAGAAGAATCAGATATATACGCAGGTTCACTTTGATGAAACCGCGTATACACGCAGGTTCAGTGAATAAAAACAACGTATATGTAGGATGGTCCAAACAAAGCCGCGTATACACGCACTTTCATGCAAGGAAAAACACGCACATGTGGAGAACTTATTTTTGGTCCATGGTATTTAGTCCTTGGTATTTGAACCTATGGTTTTGGGCTATTGTATCTCGTCATAAGTGTTGATCCAAAGTATTGGGTCCATGGTATTGAAGTGTTATGGTTTTTGGACCATGGTATTGTGAAAGGCCTAAGGCTATAAAAGAGGAAGGAGATCATTTGGCAAGGGATGATCTGAATGATTGAATATCTGATGAATTTCTAGATCTGGAATACAGTGACTAGGTTATGGTGCAGATATAGATCTGAAGGAAGAAGGAACCTGAGCGTAAGGAGAAGGATAAGTTCCTTTGATGGGTCAAAATCTTAAGGCTTGATTGATAGTATCTTTGTATGATTTTGATCTGTTCTATGTGGTGCTTGCTTGATCTATAAATCTGATAATCTGGGTAAACTAATATCTGAACATTTGAAGGGGTAAATTATCTTTATAGATCTGTATGCAGGTTCAGTGAAGCGAAGGAGCGTCTAAACGCAGTTTCTGTAAGTCAGAAGCACGTATACGCAGGTTGATATTAGCACAGGTGCGTATACACACAGGTTTTGTAAGTCAGAAGCACGTATACGTAGTTTGATCTTAGCATAGGTGCGTATAAACGCAGGTTCTGTAAGCCAGAAGTGCATATACGTAGGTTGATCTTAACACAGAAGAGTATGCACACAAGTTTCTGAATATTGAAGTAGCGTACATCTCATAATTTATGCTCTAGCTTCTTCTGTTGATTATTGCAGTGATCTGGGTTTAGAATTTGAGGTGTGATTACAGTTACTGTGATCTGGGTACAGTTGACAGAGAAGTGTTTTCAGTCTTGACTGGTGAAATGGTGATTTGTTGATGCAGAAATTCTTGATGTTTGATTGATGTTATTTGTGGATCCAGTCTGAAAATTTATGAAATGTGGTCCTTGGAAGAAAGAGAAGGTTGTAGCCTTTTGCAGGTAGTAGCCTGTGTACTAGTATCTCAACTAGTACAAGAACTAAGGGGGTTGTAGCTCCCTTACAGGAGAAGCTGGAAAATGAGAAAGGGTTGTAGCTCTCTGGAGGTAGCAACCTGCGTACTGGTAAAGGACTGTACTAGTACAAAATCATTGTAAAAAGGAGTTTCTAATTAAAAGAAGAGACGAATTGCAGTAGGTGGTTTTCACCCACATTGGGTTTCCACCTTATATCTTGTGTTCTTATGTGTGGTTGGCTTCTGATTTGTTTTATTGTTCCTAGCAACTGTTTATATGATTCTGGTGCATAACTTAATGATCAACATCTGTATAATAAAGTAAATTATAAATCTGCATAGTATACACGGGTTTCCTTATCTGTAATTGCGTATATACACAGGTTCATCTAACTGAAGTAGCATATATGCTCTGGGTTTGAAAAATAAAATAATTGACCAGATAATACTGATTCACCCCCCCTTCTCAGTATTATTTCCAACAATTTCTACATGGTATCAAAGCTTGATTCACTATAGAGTAGAGATTTCGAAGTTGTCATTGTAGGAGGATCGTATTTGTAGGATCAATTCTTCAGAGCTAGAAAGATGGCTTTCAATGGACTAAGGCTTAAGTATTCCCTTGAAGGAAGCTCAAATTTTGTTCCTTGAAAGGACCACGTGGAGGCAATATTGGAAAATAATGGGTTGAAGGAATTCATTAATATTGATATTCCAAAACCAACAACATCTGATGCTAAGGATTTAGAATAATGGAAGAAGTGTGTAGCCAAGGTGAGGAGAATCATATTGGAGGGAGTATAAGAACATATTATCTCAAATATCCATGAGAAAGAGACTCTGTACCAATGTGGAAAGCATTGACATAATGTTCTAGAATAGTAGTGACCACAGGAAGCTGGCGCTTAAGGACAAACTTCGAAATATCAAGATGTAGAAGAACGAGACCATTCCACAGTACCTGATCAGGTTCACACAATGTCATGATGAACTTGGTCAAGTTGGTGTTACTGTAGCAAAGGATGATTTGGTAAGCCTAATCCTTCTAGGCCTTCCCAAGAGCTGGCACAACTACCAAGATTCGGTGAATGGGAGGGAGAAAATACCAAATTGGGAATGCTTGTGGTTTGATTTGGTACAGGACGAAATAAGGTGAAATAACAAAGACGGGACCTCATGAAAGGGAGTGGATGAAGAGAACTGTGCCTTGGTTGGAAAGGCAAAGAAAGGGAAAGGGAAGAAATCCCAATCCAAAGCAAAATCTAGTCAAGGGGGAAAGAAGAAATACTTGTCTAGAATCAAGTGCTTTCACTATCATGAATTCAGGGACTGTGCCATGAAGTGTCCACACAAGAAGATAAGAAATAATAACTTAGGAAGAGCAGCAGGTGAATCCTTGGATTCATAGTTTGAGCTTGATTTTACGCTCATTTAATGCATGGCCATCACAGTGATGGAAAGTGTATGGTACATGGAAAACAATGCATCGTTCCATATGACGGGGAATAGATATTTATTTAGTGATTTGGAGTAGAAGGATCTCCAGATCCACATAAGGATGGGAGATGATGGAAGGTATAATGCGACTAATATTGATACTGTCACCTTTCAAAGGGAGTTAGGCTCCCCTCTTAGGCTCAAGGATGTGATGTTTGTTTCGGGTCTAAAGAAGAATCTTGTCTCTATTGTATTTTTGGAAGATCATGGTTATGATGTGATTTTTAGTAAAGGAAAGGCATTCTTGAGACACAGAGCCATGAGACAGGTGAAGAAAATCGGGGTTCATGTGAAGAACCTCTATAAGATAAATGTGGAGGATTGTTCAGCATTGAGCACAAAGATGGAGGTGTAGAGCTACAATTTCGGTTAACTTTGGCATAGAATACTTGGCCATTTGTATCATGGCACTTTGAAGATCATGCAACAAATTACCACGGACCTCCCCATAGGAGCACTAGAGAAACAAGATGCATATAAAGGGTTTACCTTGGGGAAGTACAAAAAGACACCTTCCATGATTGGGATAACAGAGCACATGAAATCCTTGAAAGAATCCACTTTGATGTTTGTGGACCTTTCTCGACAGCCTGCATTGCCAAGCACAAATATTTTGTGATTTTTATTGATGAATTCTTGCGGAAATGTTGGATCTTCTTCATGCGGAAGAAGGATGAGACTTTCTCCAAGTTTGTGGAGATAAAGGCACTGGTTGGGAAAGAAATGGGCAAGAAGGTGAAGGCTCTTAGGAGTGATAATGGAGGTGAGTACGTGTCAAATGAGTTTAAAAATTTCTATGCAAAATAAGGCATTTGACAAGATTTGATAACACCCCACAACCCATAGAAGAATGAGGTGGCTAAGAGGAAGAACCACAACATTGAGGGCGATGTTGCATTACTAAAGCCTACCTATGCACATGTGAGATGAAGCATGCAACACAACGGTCTATTTGCAGAACATGAGTCCTCACCAGATTCTTGGCATTATTACACCAAAGGAGGATTTCTCAGGGAGGAAGCTGAATGTGTGACACTTTAAGGATATTTGGAGCCTCTGTCTATTGCCATGTATCCAAAGAATCAAGGAAGAATATAGAGTCGACAACAAATTTTGGGGTATTTGTGGGTTACACAAAAACTCCCCACAACTACCGTGTATACTTGCCATCCTTCAGAATGGTAGTTGTGCGAAGGGATGTAAAATATTTTGATGAAGACAAAGCCATGCAGTGATCTCTTGAGAGGGAGATTTAGATCCCACTAGAGGAGGATATTTTAGCTCCAAAAGAGGAGCATTAGGATGTTGTAGAGCAGCCACAAGTTGAGGAGCAAAGAGTGGAGACAACCACTCAAGCAGAACCATCCATAGAAGACAGGAAGAGAACTAGGGAAGCTGAGAGACTTGCGCAGGATGTGAGGGGGAATGTGGGTGCTCCTTCAAATTAGTGTAGGTAGAGAAGGTCACCAGATTGGTACACTAGATACATGGCTCTAATGACTGAGCTAGTAGAGACTAAACTGTCCTCTTTCAAGGAAGTAGTAGAGAAACTAATATGGGTTGATGCAATGGTGGAGTATGAATCCATTGTAAACAACAATGTTTTGGAACTGGTCCCAAGACTAGTAGAAAAGTCAATTTTGTTCCTGTAGCAAGGTACTCATCCATTAGATCAATCCTTGCTCCGACTGCATAGATGGAGTGGAAGATCAACCAAATGGATGTGAAAGCAACATTTCTCAATGGATTTATTCAAGAGGAGCTATATATCGAGTAACCAGAAGGCTTCAAGATTTTTTATCAAGAGTATCATGTGTGCAGACTCAAGCGAGTGTTGTACAGTCTTAAGCAAGCACCCTATGCTTGGAACACCAGGATCAATAGCTATCTCACCAAAAGTGAAGCAGATGCAAACCTCTCTCATATTTTGCTAGAAGGTAAATTGTTGATTGTTGTATTATATGTTGATGCATTGATTTTGACTGATGATGAGCAATTGATCAGATATTGCAAGGAGTACCTTGCAAGAGAGTTTGAGATGAAAGACATGGATCTCATGCACTACTTCCTCAGATTGGAAGTATGGCAAGGTGATGAGAAACTTTATGTCTCTTATGCCAATGAGATATTTCAAAAGTTCTGCATGGACAGATGCAAACCCATGGAGACTCTTCTAGTGACCATGGAGTTAAGAGGATGCCACTTTAGGTGAGGAAGTGGATGCAATTGTTTACCAATATTTGGTGGTTCACTCATTTATCTTCTGAACACATGATGAGGCATGTGTTATGTAGTTAACCAACTGAGCAAGCTATGTTTAGGCCAACCAAACTGTTTTGGAGGGCATCTAAGAATGTTCTACAGTACCTCAGAGGTACTACCCAGTTTGGACTATGGTACAAACAAACAGAGGGAGTTGTGTGGCTTCATAGATGCATATTGGGTGGGAAGTCCATTAGAAAGGAAGAGTACATCAGGTGGTATTTTTAGTGATGGGCCTACAATAATTTCTTGGTACAACAAGAAGCAAAGATTTGCGGTTCTCAGCTCGGCAAAAGCACAATACATGGATGCAAGTCAAGCAACATGTGAGGCGATCTGGATGAGAAATATGCTTTTTGGCTTGTTTGTCAGATGATGGATCCAATTGTGATTTACTGTGATAATCAAAGCTGTATCAAACTCTATGAAAATCCTGTTTTCCATGATCGATCCAAGCATATTGATATCTTGTATCACCATCTACGGGATTGTGTGGAGAGGCAAATTATGTTATTGCAATACATTTCAACAAAGGAACAAGATGATGGTATTTTGACAAAGACCTTGTCAAGAGGGAAGTTTGAGTTCCACAAGTGCACGATAGGGGTGGTTGATAATCCTTTTCTTGTTGAGAGGGAGTGTTGAAAATGTAGCAAGAAAATCTTAGTTTGAATTTTCCTTGGTCAAACTAGAGAAAATTCAAAATTCTATTTCAGTATAAATCTTGGAGGTAGTTAACTAAGGTGACATTTCACTTGTCACTCAATTAACTCAGTTAATTTGAGTTAGGGAAGCATGAGTTCAGTTCAGTATGATTGGTTGCTAATTTTTAGAAATCTATTTTAGTTAATTAGAGTTATTGTGGAAGTCTAACTTCAACCACACCCAGTGATCAACCAGTTAACTCATCAATAAGCCCAAAATAATTGTTCCATGCAGAAAATTCAAGCTCCCTAGTTGAGATGGATATTCTAAGGTATACTATCTGATGTAGAATATTCCCATGTGTACATGTGGTGCATGCAGTAGAGGAAGGACCTAGAGAAATTGTGCAATTCAATAGTGGGAAATTCCTAAATAATAGGGGCTAATTTTCTAAAGGAACAATGCAAGGAAATAGGAGCTTGGAAGGCTTGAAAATTGGCTAAGTGTTTGGCAGAGTATGTTAGTTAGGCAGAGGGATAGACTATACACTTTTAAAGTGTGCTCAGGCTTGAGAAAGCATATGTATTTCATCTCTATTCTCTGATTAATGAAATACAGATAGGAAGGGATTTTGAGCAGTTACTTTCTCCTAGATAAATCTCTGTGCATGTGTGATGTTTCCTTTTGCATGTCTATGATTTATGTTCTATATGGTTAATTAAATTCTACAGATCAATACAATAGCTTCAATTCTTGTGATTTAGTAAATTTCATGAGCATTTTTTAATCTACACATTAATTTCTACAATATCCTCATTTAAATGGAATTAAAGGGATTGCAATATACCATTGGAGATTTCTTAGAATAAGATTTCGAACCATATATCACACGATCCTATTTGAGCTAGATAATTGTAGTAAAAATGCCTTTTAAATATAGGGTATCCAAATGGGACATAAAAAATCCAAAAACAATATTTCCAACAATCTTCATTTTTGAATATTTATATTGGACATAAGTAGGGCCCACCTATCTTTGACATCAATAGCGACAATATTTCCAAAATTCTTCTCCTTTGTCATTGCTGACAACCCTTAGTCAACTCTTTTATAATACTTTAGAACTCATGATCTAGGTGGATGTTGGTGGCCACCCACTTATCCCATTTTGACCCCCACAACTGTCTCTTTCAGTTATTTAGTCTCCGTAATTGTAGCACAATTTTATTTTTCGTAGTTTTTCGGGTCCTGAACTTCTGGAGCCGTTTTGAGGCCCTAAATGACGTTTTTTGGGAAATATGGGAGCAACATGGGTCCATGGACTGATGTTGCTTCCCAAAGTTATAGTTCTTTGATAGATCCTTCTAACGAGATATTGTACACGTCAAACGAAGATCGGGTGCCAAAGTTACGACCCCGGGAAATTGATGTACCAATTTATCCAAACAGGGCCCACAATTTAGCGTTTCATCTTCTAGGGTTAGGTTTTGGGATGTTAAGGGTTTTCCAATGTTTCTCAACAATAAATAGGCCTTTGAGCCTCATTGTAACATAGTTCAGAGGTATGTAGCCGGCACATCTCTTCTCAGAGACAAGCTACCATCGCCCTAGCTGGTTTATTTCCATTTCTAGTTGTAAGCATATTTTAGTATTTTCCATTAATGAAATGAAGTATTATTTCCGCTGCATCTTTGTGTATATGGTTATCTATGTATGTTGTTGTGTTCCTGTTTAAATCTAGATCAGTGGTATTAGAGCGGTCTGCTTTTTTTCTCTGTTTTTATTTGCATGTCCCCAATGAGGTCGGGATATAAGGAGTTAGGGCTTGAACTGGTCGAACCTTTGTAAGATCGAACTCGCAAATCCTGATGGCCTCCCATGTCGGATGAAAACAAAGACGAGAGGGCAGGAGATCCTATCAAAATCTTGCTTGAAGAAGCCCTTGAGCGACAAAGGAACACGATGATGGATAACTTTGCACAGATTCTTCAGCGGCTACCCAGAGGCGACACATTGGCTTCCAACAGCTACTCTGGAAATGCCACACCATTTAAGGTACAAGTTAATTTAGAAATCCCCATCTTCGAGGGTCAAATAGACATAGATGCCATAGATAAATGGTTAAATATGCTATATGGGTATTTTTTTGTTCATGAATTTTCGAGTCGGGAAAATATTATTTTCACTCTTCTCAAAGTGGCACCCCATGTCAAGGACTGGTGGGAAACCTACTGCGAGTAGAAGAATGAAATTACGGGCTCACTATTTTCAGCCGCACCCACTTAGGATTCATTCCGAGATGCTGTCAAGGAGCAGTACTACCCTGTCAAAAGTTATGAGGACAAATATATCAAATGGACCACACTGTGGTAGGGAAGGGACCGAGATGTGCCGAAGTTCACAAACATTTTTCATACCCTTCGCACACAGTTGGGTATCAAGGACTCTGAGCTACATTTGGTACTCAAATACTGTGACTGCCTGAATAGATACATCCAGGAAGAGATGAAGTTCCTAAACATCTCGTCTCTCGGCATGGCGTACTGATACGTTGTAAAAATCGAGCAAAAGTTCAAACAGAAGAAGCGAGACTTTGGATATGCAAATCCGAAGCCCAAAGGAAAAAGCCAAGGCGGGGTGACCCAAGACAACCCGTCGAAGCCGCAACAAAAGAACAACACCACGAAGCCTAACAAGGACACAGGAAAGTGGTGTGAGTTCCACAAGAGTCCCACTCATAACACAAGTGAGTGTCGGACCAAGCAGTCGCTGGTGGCCGAGTTGAAGGCTTCTAAATCAGATGTATGTTCCGACCCTTAGCTAGAACCCAACAAAGGGAATGGCAAAGGGAAGCAGATCATTGGTGCAGAGCCCAGTGCCACTATTGCCACCACCAAGATCCAGAAGAATGAACTCGAAGATCCAGAGGAGGGGGAGCATCTTTTCCACTCACAGATGTGGGTGAAGGATTCGCCGCTGCAATTCATTATTGACAGTGGCAACCAAAAGAACCTCATTTCAGCAGAGGTCGTGAAGTGGTTAGGCCTACCGACTACACCACACCCATAACCGTATAGTATCGAGTGGCTTCATGAAGGGCGAGATCTCAAAGTTCGCTAGTAGTGCCACCTTCCCTATAGCATCAAGCCCTTCACAGATGAGGTATTATGTGATGTTACACCTCTGGATGTTTGTGATGTACTATTAGGCCAACCATACTTGTGGAGGTGACATGTTGTGTATGACTTAAGGCCTCACACTATCATTATTTCTTTGGGTGATTCATTATACAGGATACCAGAAGTAGCCCCACCTACCGCCACCTCTTTGACCATTGCTAAGAAAGGTAGCAAGATCATCTCCTAGACTAGGAAATTCATCTATTTGGTTCACTCCCAAAGTAAGGGGAAGATTGTCACCACATCCATGACCCCTCTAGAGGGTTCCTCCATGCAGCAGCAACAACAAAGGGATACGGTCATGAAAGAACACAGGAACAACTTCTCCTCACCTACAGGGGTACCACACAAGCTTTAGGTGGGCAATAAAGTCTGGTTGCATTTGCAGAAAGAACACCTTACAAGAGCCCATCAGAAGCTCCGACCACACCAACATGGTCCTTACACCATTACCAAGGCTATGGGAAATAATGCTTTGGAGCACAACATTCCTCCATTCCTTCGCTTGCACCGAGTGTTCAATGTGGATTGTTTCCAACCATGCTTCCCACCATTACTGGACACATCAGAGATTGCAAAACAACTCACTAGAAACCTAGCTCAACAGAAGCTTCCTCATCTCAGGGAGAAACTCAATGCAATGGGGACCATTGCTTCCTAAGGGGGGAGGAATGATCCAGGTGGATGTTGGTGGCCACCCACCTATCCCATTTGGACCCCCACAACTATCTCTTTTAGTTTTTCAGTTTCCGTAATTGTAGCACAATTTACTATTTTTAGCCGTTTTTCGGGTCCTGAACTTCCAGAGCCATTTTGAGGCCCTAAACGACGTTTTTTGGGACATCTAGGAGCAACATGGGTCCATGGATTGATGTCGTTCTATCCAAAGTTATAGTTCTTGGATATATCTTTATAACAAGCTATTGTACGCGTCAAATGGAGATCGGGTGCCAAGGTTACGACCCCGGGAAATTGATGTACCAATTTACCCAAATAGGGCCCAAAATTTGGCATTTCATCTTCCAGGGTTAGGTTTTGGGATGTTAAGGGTTTTACATTGTTTCTCAACAATAAATAGGCCTTTGAACCTCATTGTAACATATTTTAGAGGCATGTAGCGACACATCTCTTCTCAGAGACAAGCTACCATCGCCCTAGCTGGTTTATTTCAATTTCTAGTTGTAAGCATATTTCAGTATTTTCCATTAATGAAATGATGTATTATTTCCACTGCATCTTTGTGTATATGGTTATCTATGTATGTTGTTGTGTTCCTATTTAGATCCTGATCAATTCCCCCGATTTGAAATTCTCCTTATTCCTGCAACTTCTCATCCTTTGACAATAATGGAAAAGGGACACTCCCCATGAACATGTTCTTCTCCTTATCTGTAACACTTCTTGTAACAACCCTGGTGAAAATTCCATGTAATAAAAGTAAAAAAATAATAACCACGTTTGATGGGACACTTATTCCAAGCTAAATGTTGGGCAAGACATCCTAGGGGTGTTCATTTGGTTGTTTATGGCTAAGGAAATTGGTAAAGGCAATGGAAAAAGATTTGGAAAGGAAAAATGGCATTTCTGGCACATTTATTTATGAAAATAATGGAAATTAGGAGAAAATCGAGGTGAAAGGTCATAGGTTGCATGTGAGGAGGAAAATGAAGGAAAACAATGGAAAATGAAGAAAATAGGGCATCATTAATAAAAAGGCTTCTGAGGATTAGTTAGGAACATTTTGTCAATTCAGTTTTGGAGCTTTCTCATTCTTCTCTCTCTCTCTCTCACTCTTGGACACAGAGTTTTATTGGAGCAATTTGGAATTGGAGCAGGAAAGAAAAAGAAGGCTAGAGGAAGAAAAGATCAAGTAGGGAAAGATAGGATCAAGAAGCTACAACATGATTATTTGCAGATATCGATTTGCATGTGTATTTTCCTTTCTAGATTTGGCATGTATAGTGTTGCATGTGGTTGTTTTCTATCATGGCATGGTTTTTTCTAGGTGTGAAAGTGTTTTTAGCCTAGAATTTCCATTTCATGATAGCCTTGATGAGATTGGTTCTCATAATTCGGTTGAGCTAGATTTTCAGATGGATTAGAAGCTGAGTGGGGTGGATTTTCGAAATGACAGACACATGGCCTAGTGGTCCCTGAACTAGACTATGGATCGTGGTAAAGCCAATGGCCTAGTAACCCTTGAGTGAGACTGTGGGTTGCAATAAAGCCAAGATTGTGTGCCTCGGTGGGCCTAGGAATCCTTGCCAGTGAATGGTGGGATATACGGTAAATCCAAAAGGTGGATTGCTCTTTGTTGGGCCTAGTAGTCCCAAGATGGGATGTATGGTGAAGCCTGGAGAAGGGGTCTTGATGTAGGGCCTAGTGATCCATCAATCAGACTATGGATTATAGCAAAGCCTGAGAGACTAGGAGGCACTCAAATTCCTCATGGTGTAGGTGGAGAACTCAGTAGCATCCATGCTTGTTTGGTTCTTTTCGGTTAGTTATGAGTCCCACATTCATGCTTGGAATATGGCACGAGGGTGATTGGCTGAAGAGAGACTTGGCTCAGCCAATCTATGGTCGGGTGGAGCATGGTAGTCCCATCTCCAGTTAGTTTTTTCATTCATTAATGAGAAATTCATTCCCTTGGGTTTCATGTGTAAATGTACTGGTTTATATGTGGATTTTATGGCTGATAGATTTATGGTATTTCTATTGTTACTATGTTGGTTATATGTATGTTTTATGATAACAACTATGTATGGATCTCAATATGTTTTTACTTGTAAATGAATGGACAATGTATCTAGGACCTAATAGATGAAAATGTGGCAAAAGACATGAGGGAACAATGGTTCTTAGTGATTCTCAGATAAATATGAGATCCCTATGCTTAACTTTGTTGTTTACACTTGTATATTACATGTTTGCAATATGTTTGACGAAATGCCTATCATGGCTAGTAAGGGTCTGGTGAGGGATTTTTTAACTAATTGCTTCTACTTCATTGTTTCCCTGTTATTTTATTGCTCTTAAGATGTCATTCCATTCTGGGCAGTGACCTGGGCTCTAGGCTAGAAAAAGTGGCTCAAATCCTAGGGATGCTAGAACATAAATGGACAAATTGGTCCTTGGACACTGGCATGCAAGCTTGTGAGAGCATCTAAAGGTCCTTGGAAGCTGACATGCCCATAGCATGAGAGTGTCCAGAGGGAAAGTGATCAAAAGTTTCAGTGGGACCCAAGGGCAAGCTACACGAAGTGATGGCATGGTTCTCAGGGGTCCTATAGATGACGTGGAAGGTCTATTTGTTGTGTTTCCATCGATTCCATTTCCTTAAGGTCATCGAGGATCGAATCCAACCATAGTAGCCTCTTGTTGCATGTTTACCCTGTTTGTCTAGTTACTTCAGTAGATGTGGGAGGAGGGTGTTATAGAGTGGTATCAGAGCATGGTTCAACCCTCAAAATGGATGGGATGTGTGCGTTGGTCATGCAATCATGTCAGTTGCATGTGTGTCTCTTACAATTGCATTCCATGTGCTTGTTGCATTTGCATGTTGTTGATCATGGTTGTAGTGATATCGTCATGTAAATCTTGATGTTGTTATTGTGGAGTGCATTGTCATTAATTTAGGACTAGTTACATATTGTTATATGTCACATACAGGTACCATTTTGCATGCGTGGTTACATTCCCGTGTGTTTGGTTACATTCTTGTATGTTTGGTTACATGCATCATTCTTGTAGGTTTGGTTACGAGTATTGCTTGCTTATGCTTGATTGCATGCATCCATGTGTGCGTGTGGTTGCGTACACATTGCTTATGCATGTTGATGTTTGCATGTGGCCATGTGTACAATGATGTAATGGTTATTGTTGTCATGCATGAGGTCATGGTATGTGAAGTCGATATGGTCATGCATTGATGAATGGAATCTAACTAGAAGGATGTTTATGTGTTGATGCATTTATTTGTATATGTCTATCTGCTGTTAGATTGTGTTATAAACATATCACACTGATTTGGATGATCTTACAGAAGAGGTAACCTCCCCAAATTATACTAAGGTATGTTGGTTTGTTATGATTTGGTTTATCTGACATATTATGCCTTGCAGGAAAGAAGGTCAAAATGAATAGCAAGATGGTAAACTACAAGGACTCTCCCTATGAATCAGATGAGAAACGTGGTGGGCACTCTTATGATTTGGCAGATATGTTGAGAAGCTTGAAGGAAGAAATAAGGAGTTGTAAGGAATATAATGATAGGATCATACAAACACAAGAGAAAAAAGCAGAGGTTAATGCAATACTTCTTTAGAGTTTGTCAGAATTGCAGCAACAAGGGCCACTTCGGATCAACCATGGACATGAGGAAAAAACTAATGGGGCATATGGTAGTAGGTCTTCTAGTAGACACAGGTCATATCGAGTTGACACGATGAGAGATGGCAGGCTGTTGGACAATCCAGATAGGAGGGCTGATGAGTACATTTACTATTCTAGTTCTGGTTCTGACATACATCATGATCATCATCGTTATCATCCTTACCAAAGAAGTGATAGGAGATACTTGACAGATGAGTTTAAGAAAGAAAATACACCTACTTTTGATGGAGATGTGAAGAAGCTAGAAGACGTAGAGGCTTGCAGACTTGCGATGAACAAATTTTTTGAGTTGCATGAGTACACAGATAACATGAAGGCCAAAATAGATATCTTTAGCTTGAAAGGTAAAGCAAACATTTGGTGGGAAGATGTCAAGCACGTCAGAGACATTAGGATGGATGACTTGAATTGGCAGGATTTCAAGAGGCTTTTCAGGAAGAAGTACTTGTTAGAAAGGTACTATGACAACAAGGCCAAAGAATTCTATGAGCTAAAGATGGGGTCAATGTCAAATGAAGAGTACACGACCAAGTTTCTGGAGATATTGAGGTATGTACCATATCTTACAGATGAAAAGGCTAAATTTCAATGATTTGTCAGTGGTTATCCATTAGCATTTAGAGATCAAATTGAGTATGATGAGCCTCGGTCACTTGAGGAAGTCATTGGGAAGTTGAAGAATTGCTATGAACAGTCAAAGCGTAAGAATGAATCTCAGCAAGGATGGAAAGGGAAAGACATAGGTAAACGTAAATGGAAACCTAAGAGAGAAAGGCCTCAGATTTCAGAGGAGAAAGAAATGTGGTACCTCAAAATAATTTTAATGAAACTAGATAGGGACATGGATCACATCAACAACATAGAGGTAATGGTACTCAACAGTTGGAGTGCTGGACATGTGGTGAGGAACACCATAGGAGAGATTTTCCACAAAACCAGGGTGGTAGGCCTAAGATTTAAAGTGCACAGGAGGCACATACTGTTGGGGATGTTGGGTTGAGCATTACTTATATTTATGCAGCCGTGGACAATAGACAAGCAGGGCACCAATCATTTATCATTGAGATGGATAGTAAGATTTGTGATCAAACTATTTCTATTTTGGTTGACCCTGGATCTAATTATAACTATGTTAGTCCCTACTTGATGGATAAGTGTGGTTTGTGTAAGGAATTTCATGCAAAATCTTGGTTAGTGCGGTTGGCTATAGGTATAAAGAAGCGAGTTTATCATTGGGTAAGAACTTGTGCGTTTGATTTGAATGGTATGCCAACAACAGGACATTTGAATATATTACCATTAGGATCATATAATATGTTGTTGGGAATGGATTAGTTGTATCTTCATAGAACTAAGGTAAACTATTATGACAAATCCATTGAGCGTGTTGATGACAATGGGGAACCAAGAGTCTTGCAGGGTAAGAAGAAAGCCACATCAGTTAGGATGGTGACAACTATGTAGGAAAAGAATAGTCACAGGAAAGGGTGTATGTTATTTGAAGTGCACATTTATAGTGATAAGGGTAAGGAGGTTGAGGATGCAGACGTGTTGAGCAAGTACCCAGCTTTGCAATAGTTTCAAGATTTATTTCCTAAGGACATTATAGACTTTCCACCTCATAGGGAGGTAGACTTTTCTATTGAGTTGTTTCCAGGGGCAACTCCAACATCAAAAGTACCTTACAAGATGAGCACACCTGAGTTGGTGGAGTTAAAGTTGCAGTTGAAGGAAATGTTGGACAAGCGATACATTAGGCCAAGTGTATCACCTTGTGGTGCACCAGTATTTTTTATGAAGAAGAAAGATGTAAATCTCAAATTATACATTGATTATACGTAGTTGAACAAAGTGACCATCAAGAATAGGTACCCTTTACCAAGGATTGATGACTTGTTCGATCAACTGAAGGGAGCAATAGTTTTCTCGAAGATTGATCTGAGACCTGTATACCATTAGGTACACATAAAAGAGGAGGACATTTATAAGGAAACTTTCTAGACCAGGTATGGGAATTATGAGTTTTTTGTAGTTCCATTTGGTGTAACTAATGCTCCAACTACATTTATGTGCTTGATGAATAGTGTGTTGTGTCCGTATTTGGATAAGTTTGTTATTGTGTTCATTGGAAATATATTGGTATATTCTAAAAATGAGAAAGAGTATGCCGAGCATTTAGCAGCAATGTTGAGGTTGTTAAGGGAGCACCAATTATAATCTCAACAAGTATAGTTTCTTTAAGACTGAGGTACACTACTTGGGACATGTTGTCTCCAAGGAGGGAATTGTAGTAGATACAGAGAAGATAAGGGCCATCATGGAGTGGGTAGCTCCTAAAAGTGTCAATGAGGTGAGATATTTCATGGGGTTGGTAGGCTATTATAGGAGGTGTTAGCTTCCTGCTGCAGCAGGTTATTCATATTTCATGATTGACATTTTACAGGCCAAATATGTCGTACTTTGCATGCTGCAATGCTCCATATTTGCTTAACAGTCTCCAAACGAAGAAGGCTACTTCCAGTTCATTCAATTGCCTTCCAAATTTTGGAAAGTTATCCCGGTATCGCCAATTTTTCAGTTAAAGGGAGGTCCAAACAGCATAATCTTGGTCTCCCTAGGTTTAAATTTCCTATTTTAGAATGTAGAGAATGCAAATCTATCCAAAAAGCATAATCTTGGCAGATTCTTAGATAGGTAGAGAAGCAGAGGAGCCCAACAACTTAATTTGGGCCCTTGGAAGAAATAAGGGTAGTATGTAGATAGGAAAGCATCAAACGAAAAATGAATGATGGGTTTGCAAGTCTAAGTGCACCCAAATCAAAAGAAGAAAAATGCTAGGTAAGTAGGCTGGGTAGGTAGTTCTGAGGTTGGTGAATCCTAATTGCTGATCAGTTCCAGACTTTCAGGTGTCATCTCATTCAGGGCACAATCAGCAAGAAATTCTATGCGAGAAGCTCAAAGAGGTATAACTAACTCCCCTTCTCTGCTTTTCCCAATCATTAACTAACTTCCCCAAAAGAGGTCAAGATCTGCTTGACACCTTTTAAGTTCAATCATTTTCATAACACTAGCCTGAGTAAAGATCTGCTTCACTCAAAGTTGTTCCATACTTTCCCTAAAGAATGGTCCTACCCCCTTGTAATAGTCTAAGGTCTCTCGAACTTAGCGCTTTCTTACCACCTCCATATTAACCACTAACATTATTATTTAGCTCCCTATATTTTCCCATCCCCCTACTAATACTATGCAAATCATCCCCT
>APFE030241179.1:79299-94012 GCA_000404065.3 Pinus taeda
AAGCTAGCCTAAAATCATCAACAAAAGTTGAATCATAAAGAGAGAGCCCTCTCTGATTGCAGGTGGGCTAGAACCTGCCATCCAAAGATTGGTTTGTGGTTACCTCAGCCGTATCCCTATTAGGAGCCTAGGGACAACCTGAGTGATAACACACCAAACACACAACAAAGAGCCATGTGTTAGGTAATCCTTCCTCCAAGCTAATAGGTTCCTCGCCCATCTCAATACATGACAAGTGATCTGGTCCTACATTCAGGCATCCAGGTTTTACCACAACCTCAAAGTCATATTCTTGGAACTGTAAGAGCCACCTATAGATTTTCCTCTCCAACACAGGCTTATTGACCAACTACTTTAGTGTAGAATGGTCTGTATACATCTTGAAATGTACTTTTAGCAAATAATGACGATATTTTTGGAGTGAGTACACCATCACCAACCCCTCCTGCTCGGTTGTGGAATAGTTCTTCTTGGCTTTGGACAATTTATGACTTGCAAACATGATAGGGTGATCCAAGCCCTTTCTGCCCTCTTGTGTGAGCACTACTCCTAGCACGATACACGACGCATCAACACGGTCATCAAACTCTACATCCCATTTTTGGAAGACTAGGATTGGAGCGGAGGCCAGTTTCCCCTTTAAGACATCCAGGCTCTTCATGCAATCATCATTATAGCAATATGTGACATCCTTTTTCAATAGTTTCTCCATCGGTGCAATAATTTGGGCATATATTTTGATGAACTCCCTATAGTACCCCATGTGTCCCAAGGTAGCACGTGGTTTTTTTGGATGCACCTTCATCTATAATAGTGCCAGATACAATCATATTACAAACTTGTACTATGATCTGGAAAAGCACATAAGAAGGAAGACAAAATCCTACCAGTCGATTCCAATCAAAGGAAGTGACTAGACTATTTGGAGGGGGTACCATAGAAATGGGAGAATTAACCCCTTGAGTTATGAGAGTGGGATGATTTTCCTCCTGTCTTTATGGAACAGGTGGATTGCCCTCAAGCTCATTAGAATCTGAAGAAACAAAAAGAACTTGAGTGGTATCATATTCACTCTCCTCAGGAAAGGAATGATTAGCTGAAGGTGAAATCGGATCAACTGTTACCTTGACCTGTTGATTTGGGTTGGGTATAGACTTATAGGATTCACTTTTAGAGAGAGTGGGTTTGACCGATGGTTGATTTTGGTCAGTCCTTTCATCAACTAGTGAAGGATTAGGGGATAGTTTCCTGTAACTAGATGGAAGTCATTGCAGCGAAGTAGGACGATTATCTGACACTATTTTTGGCTTCATCCAGATAGGGAAAAAGGTTAATGGGATGATTCCCTTCACATAACTTACAGGGAAACTCAACACTACCCTTTTTTCCATGAACTTTATTATCACTAGTTGATGGTGTGTCACCAGCATGATCTCTAGAAGTTGATGACACGGGATGATGTGAATGAGAAGACCATTCTTTTAAGATCTGAGGAATGTTAGGAAAATTTTGAAGAAGATGGTCTATCGTACAAATTTTGCTTGGATATCGAATTTTGTGAGGCTTGATGGACAGTTGCTCATCAGATGTTGCATTCAAAGCAATGGTTGCTTCGTTGGCCCTCTACTGAATTTGCTTCTTCTTCTTATTCTTCCCTTTCTTCTTCTTCTTAGCCACTTGGTTACTAGTACCAATACTTTCATTAAGTGAAGAGGAAGAACTGGAAGAAGAAACAACCAAGGAAGAAGGCAAAGGGTCAACTTTGGGATCAACTGGAGTTTGATTTTATCCAGTCGGAGGACTACTTGATTGCAGAGAAATCACAACATTTTGAACCAAGGAGGTTGAAAAAAACCATACTGGCAAGCCGATGGTAAATCTTGGAAGGGAAAATGTAGCCATATAAGGAGCACCAATATTTCCGAAAGGAGGAAAAGGACTAGGATTCCCATCAAAAGGAATTCCTTGATCAGTGGACTTTGGATTTGTCGCCATATTTTTCAACCTAAAATCAACTAAGGAGTGAGCATGGAGGATGTTATCCACAGTGAATTAATTTATTTTAATCAAAGTAACATAACAAAAACAAAAGAGGGATAATCTAAGGTACGGCCAGGAAATCTCCCCGAATGCTGTGTTCGGTGTATCATAGTGTACAAGGTGACCAACTCGGTTACCGAAGGATGGATAGCAACCTAGAGTTGTCCTCCCATATATACCTGAAGGTACGTGGATGCCCAATCTGTATAAGCATTGTCTAATGCAAAACCACACAATGAGAGCATTCCCATATACTTTACGTACTGTAACACTGCCCTATATACCTGAAAGTATGTGGACGAGCTATGATATACTCACTTACATGGAATGAGGTATCGGGATATATTGCAGATAAGTTAGCGACAACTTCTTTGTTTTACGACGCCGGAACACATATCTAGCCTAGACCTCTAAATGTTTTTCGTTAGGTGACAATGTTCCATTAGGTAAATTCAAATAAATTTTAAGTTGATCTTCTTTGGAATTTTCCTTTCAAGGTTCACCATGTGATGTATGTTTGCAATTCCTAAAATGCAACTAATATGATAAGCATTCTTTCCATTCAATTTAACAATGAAAATACTTAGCTAGTAGGGATAGAGCAATCATATATTTGACAAAGAGAAAAGATCACATCTAATGCAATTTCCCTAGCTATTCCTTTCAAGCATTCACAAAATTTTTCAATGCAGCATGCATGTATTTCTTTTCAATTTCCTTAATGTGAATGAACAAAAAGGAAAACTAGTGCACAATCGACCAATAAACTCTTTTCATAAAATTGATGATTTTGCAACAATTTCTTTTCAAGGAAAGGAAGACTTTACGACACTTTCAATGAAAATACTAATCATATGCATACATCAATCAATCGATCTTTCATGAATGAATATTTTATGACACTTCAATTTTCGAAGGAAAAGCCGATTTTACAACACTTTCTTTCACTAAATATCAATCAACCAAAAAACTAACTTTCAACTATAGATTGAAAATGACAAAGCAAATACATAACAAACATTTATAAATCCTAGTCTAAGTAGGGCCAGGTAAGGAGATGAAAAACTATTTTTAGAGACAAGAGATCATTAACACTTACCAAATCATTCGAACAAGAGAAGATTGGCCAAAACTTCAATTGCTAGATGGTAAACTGACCCTCAAGGGATCAACTCAGGCAACAATGAGAGATAGTGTGCTTCAACACACTGGCTCTATGCCAGAAGTGCATTGCAGTGCATTGTGTCCTTCATTGGGCTACGCAGGTGACAGTAAGTGGTTTTGAAGGCAATTTTGACACAGTTTTGACTCAATTTTCAATGAAAGAAGACTGAAATTCAATCAACGACCACAACTACAGTATGTAGAAATGTCTTAAGAGACTGATAAGCTACTAACATGGATAATCGTTCCCTATTGTAGTTGCCAATTTGTTTTGGGAAGTTTTAATGTCTATGGATAAATGCTTAAACCCCTAGACTAGTAGCTAAGTCTAGAACAACAGTGTGAATCATTCTCTACCTTTTTTATAATCAATAGATTAAATAAGACAGTAAAAACTCCTACCTGTATCTTTCACTTACTCCTTATCTCCCTTGATCAATTGTGTCACTCCTTTTCGTACTTAATCTGCTTGAAAATTACTTGCACACAAATAGAAGACAAAAATCGATCAAAGCATATGATAACGATCTATTGATTAAACATAGCATGTTATCAAGTACACAATACACATATGAACGCATCAATGAATAACACAAGCATATGGAAAAATCTTTTAACACTTTATTAGTAAAAGGAAGAGTTACAACCCAATTTGCTTGATTTAGCATCACTGCTCTAGTTCAATACCATCCTCTTCTCATAACAAGAAAGACATTTTGACATCATTACAATAGTTGAAATGAACTCAAGTCTCATAATAACAACATATACCTATAATTCAATGATTTCCAACCCCTGATCACTTAGATGAGTGGTCTTTTTATAGGTGAATGAAGGAATTTATTCCATAAATGGTGATAACTAATGCCCTCCCAAACTTAGGATTTAGTTCCATGGAGGAAGGGATAAAGGGATTAATGTTCCTTAACTCCCTACCTCATCCAAATTTGAGCCCAAAGGAGTAGATAATCTTGGTAAACTTCTAGATTCATCCAATGGATAAGAATATTCCCAAACCCCAATGCAATTTCGCTCAAATTCACCCAGTGCAAGCCAAAGAGGGCTCAAGTGCGTTGCATAGCACCCTAGCAGTGTACTGGACTGCACTGCAGCACACCCTGATGAAGGCCTACCTACACTGATCTTCTTAGAGGCAATTTTTGGATGATTTTAGTCATGGAACTTCTTAGGAAGCTAGGCATTCTGATGGTTGACTTCTTTAGGTAATGTAACAGCTAAATTAGGGTTTGATGGGCCCTAATAGTACTGATCTGTAACTCAGGGTTGATGTGCCCAAATGGATCTGTAACATGTGGTCCTTCCAAGTTTAGAATTACTACAATCTTCAATGGGTCCACCATCAGTCCCTGTTTGCAGACCACATGTCCCAACAGGTTCCCAAAGGGAACGAGGAATGTGCACTTCTTAAGGTTCAGCACAATCTGGTGTCATCGGCAAGTATCCAGCATCAAGTGTAAGATTGATATGTGGTGCTTAACCAATCCAAAGATAGTCCAATCATCCAAATAGACCTCCAGGACCTTGTGGATGTATTCTTTGAATGCAGCAACAACGATGCACGAAAAGATGGTTGGCATGTTCTTCAACCCAAACAGCATAACCGTGTATTAAAAGCAGCCCCATTCCATTGCGAAGGTCGTCTTGATCCTATCTTCTGGTGCGATTTCGATTTAGTGTTACCCTGAGAACCTTTCCATGAAAAAGTATGGTTCTTGTCTACCAACATTTTCCAATACTTCATCTGTGAATGGTGTCAGAAATCAGTCATGTACACAGGCATCATTCAACTTCCTGAAGTCCATGCATATTCTTGTCTCGAACTTCTACTTTTTCTCCTGCACTACCATAGGGCTCACCCAGTCAGATTCTTCCACTAGCTCAATAATTTCGACTGCAAGCATTTTGTCTAGTTCTACACGGACCTTTTCCTTATACTTCGGATTCAAGCGGTAAGGCCTTTGCTTAACCAGCTTCGCGTTGGATTTTAGGGTGATCTTCACCATCCCTAAGTCGCCAACGATCCCTTTTAAGTCTATAATCTTGGTCAGGAATAATTTTTTGTACTCGCGGAGTAACTCAGCGACCTTATCAAACATGGCACCATCCCAATAATAACCGAGCATTGGATACTTTGGTTCAGCCTCCATCCCAATGTTTACCTGCTTCATTTTTAGTGGCTAGGTGATGTGAGGATCTTCAATCACTAGTCCTCGAACCTCGCAACAACCTTCTGTTTCTGGAATGTTAATTTTCTGTGGGTCATCATCATCCTCCTCAATATTTACATTGTAACACTCCAGCGCGTAGCTCAGCTGGGTCGCCCATTCTGGCTAAAGCACTTCCATTGGCTCCTAGGGTATTTTGAAGATAGCTTCTTTTACTGCTTGTAGCACATCATCAACAGTATCCCACCAATGATCCTTTAACGTGAAGGTTAATAGGAATCCTTCGAACAATATATCCCATTTCAATAGACCAATTCATGGGTATGCTATCTAGGGTATGACAGAAAAGGTGCACGCACTCAGGTTGTGGCTCTTCCCTGTAGACGTTGGTCCATTTCGCGAGGTGTGCACATGGATCATCTTGTCCATTATACTTGTCTGTTAGCCACATCTGAGGTTTCCCAAATCATAGGCACATCATCCTTCTGCATTCCCACTAGTCCTCAAAATGCTGCTAGTGCGTACCCCACCACCTTGCAGGCATAGTGTGCAATGCCCATTTCAGAGCATCGAAACATTGTTGTTCTGGTACTTCTCTTTCAAATTCTTTCAGGAAATCATCTACCTCACTCAACCCATCATACATAGGCAAATCTCTTACCTCTTTTGTCACACAGTGCAGTGATCCTATCATCATGTTACAATTAAGCGTGGTTACCTTGTGTAACCGGTTCTGCCACCGTTCTATCTATTTGTTTGAATCTAAGGTGCAAGAGCTTTTGCACTCCCACAAAATCCTGCCATCCACTGTTGGATTCACCCAGTCCTGCTCCCGCGTGGTTATCTTGTACATACAATATAAATCATCGTCACTGTCATAGTCACGCACCAGCTCTGTGTAGCACGATCCATCCGCAAGGTTTAAAGGTACCACTACGTGCAGTGAATTTTTCTTAAAAATCATCTTGCACTTCTTTATATTTATCACTCCATTCATATCAGTGGCCCAATATTCCCAGTAGCACGGGATAGGGAATATTGTCATCAACAATCTCTATTACTTTGAAATCTGCAAGCACGCTCGCACCTTTGATATCTACCATTATTCCCTGCAATCTTCCCATCGATAGGATCTTTTGTTGGTTCGTCATTCACAATTGAATAAGAGACCATTGGAACGTGAGCCTGCCCATGCACTCCCATGTCTTCTTTGGCAAGACGTTTGGGTCCGATCTTAGATCCAAAATCACTTGATCCATTTCATATTCCCTGATTTGCGCAGTCAATCTCATCTCCCTTCCTATTCACGTTGTGTGTTTTCCGAGCTTCCAGACTACATGCAGTTCTCCCAGGCCAGCACATCTAGTGATGAGTTCTTGCAATCCCTTCACCACTTTGCTATTGTGTAGTAGCTTTGCATGTCTCTAGAAAGGTAGTGAGCATTGATGGGTCCATTTCTAGTTTGACTTTATCTTTACTACCTGAAGTGGAGGTATATGTGAAGCTCTTCTTAGCTTCCATGCATGTATCCTTCGCATGCTCTAAATCAAACTTTGGTTCCTTTTTTGAATCCTTGTGAACCCAGGAACTCTCTTATGGCTATTTGGCCTTGTCATCTCCTATTTTGATACCACTTAGGAGCATGATGTTTACATTCGGGTCCTCCTCGTGTGACACAAACCTCATCATTTGTAGGTTTTGAGTCGGGGGAGGTTGGAGTGTTCCCTTATTGTGCAACCTTGCTATTAGTGTGGGGCAGTCCTCCATCTCATGATCAAACTCGGTACAATATAAACATGATTCTCTCATCATATTTGTACAATCGCAGGCATAATGCCCTGGCCCTCCACAATTGCAACAAATTAGCTATCTGAGACACCTTCTTGGTCCCATTCCACCTCAACCCTGTCTGCACCCCTAAAATCTAGTGCGTGCCATCCCTACATTTTGATCAAGGGCTCGTGTTTCAATCCAAACTCTATAGGTAGGAGTCTGATCCATCATCCTTTCATAATTTCTACAAGTACACTCATCATGGCCTACTGACCTGCAGAAATTACAAAATAAATGCTGGGTTGTCTACATATACTTTTGTAATAGATGGCAGTTATATGTAGCATGCTTCCCTCCTATCTGACAAATCATGCACCATAGTGTAGGCACCGCACTCGGTCCTACTTATGCCTCTGGTCTCAATGGCATTGTCCCTGCTCCCACTAGGTAATTCGTGAATACTGGACAATGGTCCTTGCCATGTCCCTGGCCTTTGCACTTTATGCACCATACCTCCTCGCGTGCATCTAGGTGAGATGTCCTGTCTTGTTTTAAGCTCTGCATCTCAAGGCACATGTTTTTCAACTGTGTGTGGATCTATTGGACTCCCAAGTTAGGATCTTGTATGAAGTTCTCGTGTAGTCTCATTGCGATCTCCAAGGCCTCGACCTGAGTTGACAGCTTCTGATGTGACAACGTGTTCCTTAGATGCAGCGTTAGCGACGCTACAAACCATGCACAGTGTTACCCATCTGTCAAGGTCATGTTGGCTTCATGAATCATACACTGCAGTCTCTGATCCAGTTCCCAAGGGGTCTCACTTGGAAGCATCACAATTTCCTTAAATCCGATAATCCACTATGTCTATGATTTGACCTAATAAATTCCCTATTTAAGACATCTTGGATATTCGTGATCCCTATGTTTGGATTGCCATTGGAATGATTAATGTACCACATCAATGTGCGATCATGCAAGGAACTGACCAGTGTTTCCTTATCTATATTGTCATTTCTGACTCCTTGCGCTTCCCATATAGCCTTTACTACAAACCAAAATTGATTTGGATCTTCATTCCTTACTCCTTGAACACTGGTAACTTTATTGCACTCTCCATATTGAACTGTGGTGGTGGCAGAGGTGGTGTGGGTGAAGATGGGGGTGAAGATGGTGAAATTGGTGGTGGTGTAGGTGGGGGTGGTATGCGCAGAATTCACTGTCCTATCAGACTGATCACACTTCTTGGTGAAAATTTCGAGAGGTCCTCCTCGCTCTCCCATGGAGGTGAAGTCAAGGTACTAGTCTCTAATTCTTCACTACCTTCATTTCTGTAGATCCTCCCACTTCGCGTAGCCCCAAACATCAATTTATTTGCATAACCCACTTTTCACACAATAGCATTTTAATCCAAGTGTTCAAAGATTTAATGCACTTACCTAACGGTCCTTTGAGGAAGTAGCATTCTGCCTCACTATATCTGGCTGAAGTATCTATCGCAAACTCGGTGATAAACCCTCCTATAATCTGATCAAGCCAATGGTCCACAACGCGCATGATATTATCTTCCGATGCTTCTAGTCTGTGCACCAACTCTGGAGTCCACACAATAGGCTTGTTGAGCCTACACCTTCCTTGACTGTCCGCTAGCTTCGCAATCCACTCGTACAACTCATAGGGGAAGGATGCAAAGATATTTTTATGGATTTCCATATATAAGTAGCACTCTAACCACTCTTCCTTTGATACTCATGGATTACTGTTTTCCTGCGCCGTGAAATCATTAATCTTTATGTCCAACTCCTCTTCAATTTATTTCTTTGTAGGATTCTACTGACATGACATCAAATATCCCTTATGTAGATCCTTATCCCTGCATCGGAACCATTTGTTAGCTTATTGGGGCCTAACCCAGGTTCAAAGTTGATTTAGCCAAACAAATCATGGTACTACTGGCCCTTTCAACAATAGTCCATGGAGCGTGAACTGAGGTCTCATCTGACGTAGTATGGGAGGGTGCTAGAACTTGGTTTCTACACCCTGGAGATGTTTGATGAGTTCAAGTGGTCCACGATTCGACCCTACACGCACGTCGCTACATGCACGTCCCCGTACCTTGCAGCCTGAGATGCTGCCTTCGTGTAGCCCTACTCAAGGGTTTAATGCTGCACTTTTGCATTATTACCCAACACTTCACTGATATTCCACTATTTATTTGATTAACTTAGCCTACTTGCATGCTTTAAGTTATACTTAACAATATAAACCATTCATATAGGTGCTTGGAGTAAATAAACAGTATATTTACAATTTATATCAAACATGCATTAACCCAAGAACCGATACCCAAATTGGTAACAAAACTTCTCTTCACTAATTTCTTCCTCAGTTACAGAATCGACTCTGACCTGTGCACTCATCTACATGGGTCTACACACTCAACTGCAGGGGTCTTCGCACTCAACTACGGACTAGTAGGCCTCTGTGCACTCAACTGCAGAGCCTTCTCCTACTCTACGATCCAAGACACACTTAGTCACTTAGAATCTTTCTTCTCTCTACTCTACCTCTCTGCTTCGCTTACTATCTTTTACACTTAGAGCCTCATTGTATTTATATAATCCCATGGTCTATAGACCATAGGTAGGCCAACATTACATTACAAGACTACTGCAGACAACCTTGTGACTCTATCATACATTTCGTGTTCTGCGCTCGCAATTCGTAAAGTCTTTACAACAATATCGGGTCAAAACTTGGGCTTTGAGCCCAAAACATGCCTTGGGGGGATTCTATGCCCAAACAGTCCATGATGACTAATGATTGTGTGTGGGTCCTTAGATTTCCTAACTCGACGAGCGACATCGTGCAATAGGGAATTCAAATAAAACAGAAAATTAACTGAATTTTTTTCTTTTAGGATGGCTAACAATTTTAGTTTGCGGGGATTTACTGCATCCTGATAACCATTTCATGTGATGTATCATTGCAGAATGAGTGCTAATTCCTTCCATGGTTGTCTTAACGTTGAAGGGTGAATCCCTTTCCCTGTTCACACCAATTGCTCACCTGGGTCCTGGAACACTGTGACCACATTGTGCAGAAGGACGTGTTTTTCTGTCCATTTTTTCCCTTAGTCGGAAGTCCAGTGACTTCGGCTATGACCACTTCAAAGACCGTTGTGTCCCTGCCTCTTACTATGGTGCTGCCATTTTGCAAATTCCATGAATTTGAGTGTCATTTCTTCGTGAAATCGTTGTAATTTATTTAGATATTCTAGCCAGCTAGCGCACTCAAGAATTGCAAGAGCCTGGTCTGATACCATGAGTACTGTGGGTTCATTTCGGATAGCTCTACCTCCCGTGGCTGTTGTTTTCCTGTGACTGGTTCACTCGCATGCACTTCTCTTGCACTTTCGCAGTTTAGAATGGCATCAAAGAACATTAAAGAAATTAATAAGAAAATGACGTTGTTTTGGGAATTAACAACATATACAGTCAAGTAATTTGTCTCATCAACAATATTTTATGCATGCTCATAATCGATCCACATGTCATCCATAATGGTCGCCATCCTTTCTCCAATCAAAAATACTTTGATAATTATTATGCATACACAATCATCATGTAGTCCTTTACCCGGAAATCAATTTAATAATTATCGCTCAATTATCCATAATTGTCACACATGTTGTTCATACGCAGACCATCCCCACCTCCAATGAGAAAAGGGTTATGTCTACTAAGCATGTGAAAAGAAAGAGAAAGAATTGGTAGTTCATAAATGCAAGCAACCAATCCATAAAAGCGACACGATTTATGACAAAGAAATTAAAACAATGCACATATTAGAGGTAAAATGGGCAAAAAAACATATATAAAATCATTATGTCAAAATATTTTCACCTTAAGTGGTATTAGTAACAAATGAATAATTGGCAATAAGAATTAATGAATGTCATAAATTGATTGGACAAATATAATATAATGAATATATAACATAAGTTACCATGCTTGTTGGCTTGTAAGAGTGTTGTTCAAATGGGAAATTTCCTTTAGAAATGAATCCATAGGTAGTAATAGAATAGAGAGCACTTGACAGTGTAAGATAATACTCCGATACCACAAGCAGAGCCACTACTGCCAGTAGGCGTTCATAGGCTCGATAGGGTTGCTTTTTAACTCCACAAATGTGTGCAGGAAGTTGACGAAATGGGGTGGTAGTCTGCAATTAGACTACTAGTTAACCTTGTAACCACTCAGCCGCGCACAAACAGATTATGTACGTGGATTTTCCCCCTTGAGGGTCCCACTTATTTGACCAATCACAGTTGGTCCCTCACTGACTTCTCCTTTTATCAAGCGCTTCAATCCGCAACATTGATCTCACTTCTCCAGATCCAATGGATATCGCATCGTCCGCTCACCAACTAACCCGAACAATCTCCACAATCAATGTGACCCATCCAATCGAACGGCTATCACGCAATCTCGTGCAAATTCTTGCACGACCAATATTAGGTCGAGAGCATGCGAGAAAAGTGGTTTTCTCGTTCTACATGTCACCCGCTAAGGTTAATCGTTTGAAATTTAGGAATACTGCTTACCACCTTTAGGGCGTGCAAGATATTGTCTACCACTTGGGAATACTGCCCACGCGCTTAATACATAACTTTAAGAAACATGGTCTAATAGAAGTTTCACTTAATCTCAAAATAAATCCTTAACACAAATTGACAACGATTAACAATAAAACACATAAATAGAAATTAATACCCAATTACATTCCAGAATGTTGATACACAACTACAAATGAATTTTTGCACCAAAACAGTGCGTCCACAACACACTTCAATCAATTATTCAACAAAATGGAAATTACAGAGTCTTGGCCCTTTCGACTCGATTACAATAATTTGTCTAACCTATGTTTCAATCTCAAACCCTATCTCTGTCGCACCTCTCACTTAAACACTCCATTTTTTCATTTAATCTCCCTGTCATTACATTCTTTCCTCTTTTATGAATCAAATCCTATCCTAACTGCGTTGACAACTCAATCTCTTTTTTTATCAACTCAACCATTAAATCCCTATTCTCCAGCTCTGATACACACCTATACTAACAACTTATCTCAGTCTAAAAATAGTACAGTGATCTAATGATTAAAATAATTGAAGAAAAGATAAATTCGAGAGATCCAACCCTCTCTACTAAAAATTATTTTTACCACTCAGATCAATGAAATTCATCTCCTGTTAGCCACAACATGTGAACATACAATCACATTGCTCACTAAGTCTCGATGCTCCTGCATCAGACTCCTTGGGAAGAAAAGAATTCTTCATCAAACTCTCAGGATTGACTCCATACTTTTGTAATTTTGTTGTTGTTAACTAACTGACATCCTCCACTAGTTGTCCCTTCCATTTGACTAGATACTGAAAATAAACATGTGCTCTGGTTCTTTTTGGATACTCTTTTCTCCAAAACAGCTTCCACCTCTTTCTTGACTGTCTTTGGAATTTTTTCTTCCCTATTTAAAGTTTGAACTCCATCTCCTACTGGTTCCTTTCTGTAGCTTTTACTCTATCTCCTTGTATGGGTACAAATCAGTAACATTGAATATCGATGATATTCCAATCCCTTCTGGCAATTCAACTTCATAAGCATTAGCTGAAAACTTCCTCACAAATCTGCATGGTCCTATATTTTCATCTTTAGTTTATTGTGAGTCCCAACATGAAATATTTCTTTTCTCGAGTATACCATCACCAGATCTCCCACTTGGAATTATTTTTCTCTCCTCTTCATATCATCTATTTGTTTGTATTTTCCACTGCTTTCATGCAATCTATCTTTGACATCTTCTTGTAGTCTCTACATCTACTCTGCAAACTCTTCATCTTTTTCACTTCTTGTCTCCTGTTTACCCACATTTCTGAGTTCATACACACCTCTTGGATTCATTCCAAAAACAATATAATATGGACTCATCCTAATACTTCGGTTTGGAGTGTCGATATAAGCAAACTCAGCTTGAGCAAGTGCTAAATCCGACTACTTAGGATTGTTGTACACTAAACTTCTCAATATATTTCCCAAGGTTCCGTTTATTGCTTCAGTCTATCCATCTATTTGAGGATGGTATTTTTAACTAAAACTAAGGTTAGCAACTAGTTTCTTCCAAAGAGTTCTCCAGAAATGCCCAACAAAATTTGTATCCCTATCAGACACAATACTTACCATGGAAAATTTTAGGGGCTAATATCCACAGGTGGGCTAACTTTCCATGATTTTTCCAAAAGAAGATTTGCCAATTTCCAATTTTTCTAAAAATGGTTCGGCCAAATTTTACAATATAAAATTATTTTACCTTAAAAATCACCAACATTATATAGAGACTATATAGAAAATCATTATAAATTTGAATAATTTTCTGAATATATCAATAAACATTATTATAGTTTGCATATTAGGGACTGACAAGATTCGCCAATCTTTTTTAACTTCAAGATAATTTTCCATCCTTAAAATTTTCCCTGATACTTACAGGCAATCCATGTAACCTTACAACCTCTGAAAAAACAGATTAGCAATATGTGTTGCATCACTAGTCTTTTTACATGCAATGAAATGTGCCATTTTGGAAAATCTATCTACCACAACATAAATGGAAGCATTCCCTCTTTCAGTTCTAGGTAACCTCAAATGAAAGTCCATACTAATTGCATCCCATGGTTGGTCCAGTATTGGTAATGGCTGGTACAATTCTATATTTTGGCTTCTCACTTTAGCATGCTAATAGATCCTACACTTCTCAACAAATTTCTTAACATTAGTTTGCATCTTTGGCCAATAGTAAAAAAACATTGCCTGAGAAAATTTTTAGTCTTGTCCAAAGTGACCAGATAATCCTCCACTGTGCTTCTCCTTGATTATGTTTTTCCTCATAGAACATTTGGGAATGCACAATTTGTTACCTTTAAACAATAAACCTCCTTGGATAAGATAATCTAACCACTAACTTATATTATGAACTACTAAATTCTATACAACTACGTAAATATCTTTGTATTTTGCATCATCTTTATACATATCAACCAATTCTTCAAATCCTACAACACCAACTCTTAATTCCTATACAACGAAATTTACCTTGCTCAAAGAATCAACAACTTTGTTCAACTTACCACTTGTGTGTTTTATCACAAAAGTAAAACTCTATAAAAACTCTACCCACTTGGCATGTTTCTAGCTCAATTTTGGCTGATTGTTTATGAACTGTAATGCATTATTTTCATAATATAATACAAACTCCTTTGGTAGCAAATAATGTCTCCATTTTTTTAAAGCTTGCACAATAAAATAAAATTATTTATCATAAGAAGAATAATTCTTCTTAGCTTAATTTAGTTTCACACTAAAGTAGGCTATTGGTCTCTATGCCTGACTTGAAACTGCTCGAATTGCAACTCCACTAGCATCAGTTTCAACTTGGAAAACTTTCCCAAAATTAGGTAAAGCTAAAATGGGTTTCTCTATAATTTTCTT
>APFE030241184.1:0-36215 GCA_000404065.3 Pinus taeda
GTGCCAACAGAAGCAAGTCAACCGCCTCACTGCATCCCATTGCAGTGAAAGAATCTTTTCAACAGTGGGGCTTGGACATTATTGGGGAAATTTTCCCACATTTGTCAAAGAAGCACTGCTACATATTATTTCACGCGGTGGACAGAAGCAGTTATGCTCAAATAGGCGAATGATTAGGACATCATTAGCTTTCTGCAACAGAACATCATTTCCAGATTCGATGTTCCTACATCACTTGTTTTTGGCAATGAAACATACTTTTCATCATTAAGACTCTACGATTTTGCATTGGAAAATGGTATCATATTGAAACATTCAACTAATTATTATCCACAGGGGAACGGTCTTGCTAAATCCATGGACAAGAATCTTATCCGCATCATCAAAAATACCATATTCTTTGAACAATGAAACTGGAACCCTACTTTGGTGAATGCCTTATGGGCTGAATGAGTCACCCCAAAACCTTCCTTGAACACCTCCCCTTACTTCCTGGTGTAGGGAAAAGAAGCCATCCTCCTACCGAACATCTACTTGCGTGCTCTCCAACTATTACAAGAATACCAAGGCAAGCCATGTATGTTAATTCAACGTAGGTTGGACACACTCCATAAGCTACAGGAAGAAAGATTGAAAGATAAAGAAAAATTTTCACTTCACCAGAGTCGTATCAAGAGGTGGTTCAACAAGAAGTATGTAGGGAAAAACAACTTTAGTGTGGTGAATTATTTTTAAAGTGGTACAAATCCCACGAGGACAAAGGAAAAGACACTAAATTTTAGTCCTTGTAGATTGGGCCATTCATGGTGAACGAAAATATTGGCCAGCACACATATCGTCTTCAATCACTTGACAGGAAGATTGACTCTCTCCTTGTCAATGGCCAAGGTTTGAAACAATATTTTCAATGAAAATCTGGGGTTGTGCCCTACGCTATGTCCATAGTATTTTCTTTTGTTGCTTATTTGTTTGTATGAATCTTGTGTTGTTTTTGTTATGTGAATAAGTGTTTTTCATGAGAATATCATGACTTCCAAGTATGTGTGTGGCTAAACTATAAAGAGTCTTGTGACACTTCAACATTTGGCTAGCATTATGTTTGTCTTCCTTGTGTTGGTTACATATTTTGGCCAATGAAGTTGCAATGGAAAATATGATTCATCTGTAAGGAGAGTTTTGGTCCAACCATGAACCCATTTCTAGTCTAGGAACCTCATACCTATACTTGGTTGTTCTGCTTTGATGTTCTCAAGCCTATCCAACTAGTAGAAACAGAGAAGGGGAAAAATCTAAACGAGCAAACCTAAATCATAGGTCTCTATATGATTCTTTGAAGGAGAAACCTCTTCTGCTCTCAATAAGTTGGTATCCTCTTCCTTCCCCAAATAAATAAGTGCCAATGCATAGTTCTCTTTAAATACATAAATAAAGGTGAAAGGAGAGAAAGGATTCCTACGCAAAGAGGTGAAGCAAGAAATTATGTCAAGGTACTGTCCAGGTTTGTTGGCAGCAGAGCAATGTTTTTGTTCCCACATGACTCCGTTGGGGTACTGTCAAGGCTTGCTGGCAGCGGAGCAACACCAGAGATGAAAAATTATACTCTGAAAATATTAAACATGCAAGTTACACTACCCTTCCCAACTCGATACATTGTGATTATGCTAAATCTTATGTTGCGTTTGACCAAGAAGGAATAGAGGTGACCATGTCTGTTCATGGGGTAAGTGCGAAGGCCAAAGTAATCTACATGAGGAACCAATACTCCTTGAAGAACCAAGGCCATGCATAGAAGAAGTTAACCAAGACAAAGAATTTGGAGTTCAACCAGTGTGCCGCTAAGTGTTGTAGTTGCTGCAACACCCTAATTTTTTTTTGCTTACACTCAATTTATGAGCCTTCCTTGGTCTTTTATATTATTTTTGCAAATACTAGAGCTCATTACATGAGCTTTCTTCCAGTGCTTTGGTCCCTTTTTCATGTTGGGTTAACTATCGTCTTTTGGGATTGTTTGGCTGTCGTGAAATGTTTGCAATCCTTTTTTGATGGTTTCAAAGGTTGGTCTTTGTGTAAATGAGATGTCCCAACCATGTAAACATCTGTCACATCCATACATAAAGTCTTCAACACTGTCACACAAGTGTCTTCACGGTCGTGCTAGAGCCTATCTTAAGTGTCACACTTGCCGTATCCTTTCATGAGGTAGTCACACAGAGGGAAATGCTTTGTTTACATGTTTTGATGATCTATGATGTAGTTTCATCAAAGTATGCTAAGTGTTTGATCACAATCAAGGTCCATCATATTACATCACCCATCCCACACTTAGCCATTTTTTGAAAAAAATCTTCCCGACCGAGCAACTTAGCTTCACCAGGCCCCGAATGAACTATGCAGTCTCAGCCCTCTAAGTTGTGACCTTGCTGCTTGGAACTATGCAATGGGTAGTCCCTGTTCTCTAGGACTTCTACTCTGCACAATTCCTGAGCCCAACCCCTGATCTTGACCCCTATAATTGTGCAATTGTGTCTCCTAGTCTGTCTTGAACTACACACTTTACATCTTCAACCGTTAATTTGTTCCCTTTTCTGCTGGAACTACATAATGTGTAGAATCCCAGCCTCCCTTGGCATCCAAAAATGCACATATTCTCCTCTAAGTGTCCTTTCCCTCAGCTGAACCCCACTGCCTCTAGAAACTACACAGTTATGTCCTTCAAGCCTCCCTGGGCTGCGCATTCTGTAATCTCATAGCCCAAGCTCTCCCCCTAACTACTGGAATTGCATAATGCGCAGTCACTAGGCCCCTCTCCCCAGTTTTTGACTTGTCTCGGGCTCAGTTCATGGATAAGAATGCATCGTATTAGACTAGGGGGTTTTCATATTGATGTCGTCCCATCATGAGTGAATTGCATGAACAAGTACACTATCAAGTCATGGCGAGAATATGAAGAAGGCGAAGAAGGAAGGAAGCATGCCTAAAGACTCTCTTATAGCTAAATTCACAAGTGGATCAATCAAGAGGAAGCAAAGGGACACAAGTTTTCAAATACCATCCAAGACTAAAGATCATTGAAGACTTTGCATCACCAAGCCATGCGGAGGTGAAGTGAAAGCATTTCCAAGAAGACATCCAACACTTAGTAGCAATAATGACTTGACATTGCCACATCACCAAGCAGTCTATGTTAGCAATGTCATGTCATGAGTGGTCATATGCCACATCACGATTGTGGACCATGTATATTGTATTCAAATGTATTGTAAAGTGGAAGTCCAAAGGACACACATGAATATGGAGAGTCATGTAATTTGAAAATTCATAGGAAGTTGAATAGTCATGAGGGTAGTCAAAGAGTCACAAAAGGGAAGCATCACCCCTTGGTTATATATACCCCCTCATTGTATGAGCAAAGGAATTTTCACCTTGGCTCCTCCTGCAAGGCATTAGAGAGATCAGCTAGTTCGTTGAGGAGCAAGGAGTGGCTCCAATGTCCCACTATTAGGGCTAGTGATGTACATTGTAAACATGTGTCTTGGAACTTTTTCTTAATAACAAAAGACTTTAAGGCCAACACATTCTTCATGCATGGAGACTATTTTGTGGTTGTTTGTATTTCATGTTTGATTTCACATGTACTAATATAATTGAACTATTTCAATTATTTTAATGCTTATCTTATTCATAATGTGTTGTAATGGTTTTTATTGTTGTCCCATCCTTGTGGACTATTTCGCGGGATATTAGACAAATATTTCCCTATTTGTTGGATGTAACGACCGTCACATTTTATGTGGACTATTCCACTAGATGTTACACGAACTCTTCTGGTTTATGTGTGTCTCTTCCTAGGTGGTACTATTACCTATCACTTAGAGGCTCACTTTTCTCCCCCCTTTGCAGTAGAATAACCTTGACACAAGTGCAACTGCACACTTGCCAGACACACCTCCCTTTCTTTTCGAGGATACCATTGCATCCCTCTCTCGTGCTGATAGTTAGAGCCAAGGAAAATATTTAAGGATTTGGCAACCAAGCCTTTATACCGGATGGGACTCCTACGTCAAATGGTGTGAGGTCTAATTAGGAATCCATACCAGGGAGGTCCCTTGAATATTGGCAGGTCCGACACCGTCAAAATGTCTACAAATTGAAGAAAGGTATTGAGGATAATGTTGAAATGTATAATGCTAGACTAGTTACAAAGAGACACTCTCATATGGAAGGTATAGATTTCCGTGAATTTTTTTCACTAGTTGTTAAGATTGTATCTATTCGTATTGTGTTGGAAGTAGTTGCTTTGCTTGATTTGGAGTCAGAGCAATTAGATGTAAAACAACATTACTACATGAATATTTGGAGGAGGTATACATGGAACAACTAGATGGATTCATTCAATTGATGGCATAAGAAGTTTAGTTTGTAAGCTTGAGAAATCCTTGTATGGTGTAAAGAAATATCCAAGGTAATGGTGCAAGAACTTTGATTCATTCACATTGTTCTAGAATTATACTAGAAGTAAGTTTGATTGTTGTGTTTACTTAAAAAGTTTGAATGTATATTTGCTACCTTGGTGTTATATGTTAAGCAAATGCTTGTGCAAACAAAAGCATGGATGAAATCAATAGGTTGAAGATTCATATGGCTAGGACCTTTGATATAAAGGATCTAAGAGCAACAAAACAAACCTTGGGCATTGAAGTAGGAAAAGACAAAATAATTGTAAGCTTAGTTTTTCACAACAGAAGTATGATAAGACAATACTTGTGAAATTAAGAATAAATAAGGTGAAACCTATAAATATCCATTTTCCTTCCCATTTTAAACTTTCTTCAAGTTTATGTTTGAGTAGTGAGGAAGTCAAGGATTATATGTCTCGTGTACCATATGCTAATGCAATATATATATATTTTTTTATGCATGTGATGGTATGCACTAAACCAGATATTTTAGAATCAATGTGTGTTGTCAGTTGGTGCATGGAAAATACAAGAAAAGAACATTGGCATTGGTGCCTCGTTTTGTCCCCAATTTTACCACTCATCACCTCCATTTTTGCTCACTTTTGTCAAAGGAAGTACCCCTTCACCTACCTTTCCATCACCATCACTATCCTAAACCCTGCTAAACCTTGACATGAGGTAAATGCATTACATTAGCGTCATTTTTCTATTTTTGGTTAAGTTTGAGTAATTTTGAGTTATATTCCTAATAAGGTGACTAATAATTATGGGTTAAGTGTGAATATTTACAGCAGTATGGACATGGCAGCTAAAGATGGAGGGAATTCTTGTCAATAGTCTTGTTTTGTCATTTTTGTACTCAACAGCTCGGTCTATGATCTGTGCTCAAAATCATGGAGGCCTAGTAGACTCTTTCCACGACTTTGTACTTCTAGAGGCTCAAACACTACAATTGAATATTTTGACCGAGTTCGAGCTCGATGTTTTCCACAGCAAATATTTTCCATATCCTCATCGAAACAAGTCCATGCTAATGTTGGAATTGGTTTTGCCAAGGAGAGTGAAACTGTTCAAGCAATCAGATCTCAAGTTTGATTTAGCTAATTCGTTGAGTTTTCCATGTATGGGTTTATTGCCATACTGAATGTGAATCATTGCCTATAAAGGCCATTACTGTAATTAATTAGAATTAGAGTTATTATTGCAAACTATTGAGTTATCAAGTTGTTGTTCAAACATTGTTATTTGTAATTGAAGACTCTGTTCCGATTAATACCATGACTATGCTTTGAGCCAAATCATTCCAAGTTATGGTTTATTGTGAGTTTCTAATTTGAATGTTTTAAATCTTTCTTTTCCTGCAAGTTGTTTAAAGCTTACTCAGGTGTGTCAGGGCCCACCATCATCTGGGAAAAAAGATTCACTGTTAGTTTGTAGGTGTATCATTGTGTGATAGTTCATTACATTCGTTTTCTATCCAGTTGTGGTGTGAATTTGCTAAGATTTCTTGTGCAAATGTGTGAGATATTCCATTTGATTTTGGATTTATCATAATCATTAAAATCTCCCATCCATTGATAGATAACCCGATCAAGAATTCTGAGTGCATAGACCGTTATTTGTCATATAGACTGTGCGTAAATATTCAACACAGAGTTATGCTCTATTCCTCATAACATGTTGAGTTTGTATTTTCGATGCAGAGCCATGCTATGTTCTTTCATTTAAAAGTGCATTCATTTACATTTATGATCGGAACATCCATGATAGGAAAATCAATTGCATTTTGAAGCCACATAATACGATCTCTGTGTGTTTATTTCGATGTGTCTGTCTCTTTAATGAAGTTTATGATAAAGGTCTGAGCGTGAGTGTGGATTACCTTGTGTATAATTGAGAGATTATTCATGGTATGAGTTTGGATTGTGTTTTCAAACGAATTCGAGTTACTAGCAATAGGAATTTCGTTTTCCATTTCCACAATTGAATTGTTTGATTCATTTCAGGCATTACGATTTAGTTTTCACAATGTGGTTTATTTTAAAGCATTTCTTCAAGAGCATTAATTTGTGTGAATAAATTATCATAAGATAATTTAGATCCATTTTCACATAATAGATTAAGATTGATTTTCATTTCTAACACTATAGAGTAAAGGTTGATTTCAAGCATTGAACTGTGTGATTTGATCTTTCACATTGCCTTGAGTTGTTTGAAGATGGTTAATTCCATAATAGACTAGATTCCCATTTTAAATGCAGTAGCATAGGATTTGATAGCAACAAACTTAGATAACTCTATCAAAGGCTTCACTTCCATAGAGTTAGTTTCTGTAGTAATTCAAAGTGAAGTTTGGAAGGTGTTTCATTTCCAAGTAAAGGCAGCTTGGTTTGAATGGATTGAAGATAGTAGATCAGAATTTGATTTTATAATTATACTTTAGCCTCCTTATCATATTTCGTTACAAGTAAATAGATGCTTGATTTCTTTAATATCTAGAAATTTGAATCCTCGCTTAAGATTTGTAGTTGGAGTGAATTTCATTTAGCCTTCAGTTTCAGTAAGATTGTCTTTCGATTGTAGAGAATTAGAATAAAGAACAGAGTGGATCGAGTAAGTAGATTTGTTTTAGATTGCTTATGTTTTCTAAGTATGAGATGAGTTCTTAATTAGTGTTGTTTATTTTCCATCATTTTGTACTTAGCGATTAAAGGAAATTTACATACTCTAAATTTAATATTGAACCAAAAACGCAGTGCAACTCGTGCTTACGAGCCCTGGTTGACAATTAATATTAAGAGATTTAATCACTAATTAAAACTATCAACAATTGGGATGTAGTGAAATGAGTGATTTGGTATCTTAGATGCACAAGTGATTATTGCATCACCTTTAACAATTGTAGTGATTATGTATGCAGTTATTTTGATTCAAATTTTGCAAGTGATTTGGACAAGATGAGGTCTACTTAAGGTTATGTCTTTACTCTTACAAGAGAATATATTAGTTAGGTGTCCAAGCTTCAAGAAGGAGTTGCTTTTTCCACTACCAAGACATAATATATTGCTACCTCACATGCCTACAAGGAGGCAATTTGGTTGAAGGGGCCTCTAAGGGAGCTTGGAAGATTTCATGATAGTGTAACTACATTATGTGATAGTTAAAGTGTTATTTATTTGGCTACAAATCCAACTTATGATATTAAGAATAAGCATATTGATATCAAGTATGATTTTGTAAGACAAGTCATTCATGAAGGTGGAGTAGATGTTAAAATGTCCACACTCAAGAAAATTATGTAGAGATGATTACAAAACTAGTATTGTGAGATAGGTTATGATGATGTTTTGGCAAGGTATCAGATAAATTGTTGTCAAGGTGAAGATTGTTATAATGTGACAATAATTAATTAAAAGAAAATGAAGAAACCAAAATTTACTTGGATAAATATTTGGTGGTTTGTTTAACGATGTTACTTTGTGAAACTGATAGTAGTTTCTCTAAAGAATGCAACAGTGCCAAGATAGATATATCAAAGTGGCCCCAGAAATTGGAAGTGGTTGTAAGCATGATTGTAATTTTTCATCTTAGATAATTGAATACCATATGAGATAAAATCTCATGTGTCATTATCATTGGTTTCATTATTTGTCAGCTAGTTATATGTATAGTTCATACTCTGAATTACCAACAGAGCTTAAATACTACACTCAATTACAATGTATCTTTCACCTAGAAAACACTGAAATTGACTCTCATAACTAATTATCATTTATTTATGTGTGCGTGTGTGCATTTCTAAATACAAATATGAAAATATGGAATGCACAATGTTTTATATTTATAAAAATAGAAATAAATGAACATAATGTTATTGTAATGCATTTTTCATGTATAATTGTTAATTGAAGTGTAATCTGACTTTGTATGTTTTTGTCCTTTTTTTGGTATAATTTTTGGTCCATTTTGTCCTCATTATGGCAGTGATTTGTTGAATTCACAAATTTGTGTAGTCTTTACAATCCTAGTGCTATGGAGGTAGGGAATTTTCATGAGGCTAAATTTATTTATGCATTCAAAAATAAAATTTAAATAATGAAGAATTACAATGTGATCAAGAATTATAACCTCAAATTTAAATGAAAAAGACCAAAACACAAAACAACAGTTAATTAATATTATTTGATTGTTAAATAATTTAGGTGTACTCTAATTAATAGATGATATGGATACAATTTCTAGAGAGATTGTGGTTTCTTGTTGTTTAAAATATGCTTTTGAATGCATAAATGGATTCAATACCCTAAAATAATTGACCGTCAATTAATTTAGGTGTAGTCTAATTAATAGATGATATGGATACAATTTCTAGAGAGATTGTGATTTCTTGTTGTTTAAAATATGCTTTTGAATGCATAAATGGATTCAATACCCTAAAAAATCTCTAAGGTACTAGCTCTTTGCAAATTAAACAACTTAAACTTATAAGATTCAGATTATCCACAGTCTGTTTCAAGTCTATAACAAGACTCATCATCAGAACCAATGTGCAAAGAAGAGAAAGGAGAGAGGGAATAAATAAGGGAAAGAAGCAAAAAAAGAGGGAAGCCGACCAACCAATCCATAGAATAAAAAACCCTAAAAAAGAAAAACTACAACAAAGCGTGACTGCAATATCTAATTTTATATTAAAGATTTTTAATATTAAAAAATTAATTAATATTAATTAATTTTAATATTAATATTTATTAATGAATTCAACATCCTAAAAAAAATCTATAAGACATTCTAATTATACAAATTAAACAATTTAAACCTAAATTTTTAAACATATCTATCCGATTTCAATTAAAATTAATTAAAATAAATTTTATAGAAAAAATCATTTCATCTATAAATTAAACTATACCTAAAATTTATCACCAACCAACCCTATCACCATTTTCAAATTTGATTGATATACCCGCAATTCACGAAGCAAATTCCGTTACATTTGAATAATCACCTTTTACTTTTGTTGGTTTTTGAATGTGATTATTACATTTTCAAATAGTCTCCCGTGGAACCCACTTGTGTTGAAAAGAAAATGGACATCAACCTATCGGTTCTTTAAAGTGTCAACGTGAAAAATGTGTGGACCACTTTCAAATATTAGGTGTAAGTGGTTCTTTAAAGTGTCAACGTGAAAAATGTGTGGACCACTTTCAAATATTAGGTGTAAGTGGCATGCTATGGGCGTAGTGTAATGATTGATTTTTTTTGGATTTTTTAAAATTAGGATTTACTGATCTGATTTTTTTTTTACATCATAATGTTTTTGTTAGAAATTTATAAAAAAAATAAAATATTTAAATTTTGTAAATTTGATTGGGTAAAATTTAATTTAATTTATTTAAAAAATAATAATATAAATATATAGTTGAAAGAATTAAATTTGATTGGAAATAAATTTATTAATTTATATTAAAAATAATAATTATAATATAATAGTTGAAAGAATAATTTCGGCATAAATCACATGTAGACAGACATTTGTCGATGGGTTTCGAACTAACTAATGTGGTTCATCGGTTTCTTCAACTTGCCTTGACGATGAACCACATCAGTTGGTTCAAAACACGTCGACAAATGTTTGCCTGCATGTGATTTACGCGGAAGTTATTCTTTCAACTATTATGGATCACAAAAGCCTCAATTCAACTATAAATATAATAGTTAATAATTTATTCATTATGTTTTGGATAGATGGTGATTTGGTAATTTATTAAAACATTTTTTAGTGTAAAATTATTGGTTCAATTCCTTATCTTAATCAAAATGATATACTAAACATAATAAAAATATAACCCCAACAAGCTTAAAAAAATAAAATAAAATTTATATAACATTAAAAAATATATCAAAATTCAATTACCACATACTTAATAAGATTTTATCTTATCATAATGATGATAAATTGATATCATTTTTTTCAGAGGAGAAATCCCCTTTGAAGAAGCTTTATATTAAATTATGGTACAATATATTACAACGAGAAACAATCTGTACATATGTTGCGTCAACTGACAGTAACCCGGCAATACCTTACAATCGTTGTGAAAAGCAACCCAACATATATACGTGTTTTAAACAATCGTTGTGAAACACAACCCAACATATATACGTGGGTGGGAAAGGCAATATTGCACTATCTCAACCACTCGAAACAACAACACGGTAAAATAAATTAATATCATTTATCAACATACACCCAACATATCCGCATCCAAAAATTAATAAAACAAATTGGGGAGTGTAAAGTCACGAGGTTTTTCCAAAAAGTCCATACAAACATCTCAAGCTTTATTTTCTTCCCCACAATCATTGTCTTCGACTTTCAATCATCTCAGTGTTTATTGCTTTCCCACCATCATTTCGGGTGATATTGAAATGTAGTATAATAATTTTTTTTAACTTATTTTATATTAATAGGCTTAAATTTACTTGATATTGACATAAATTTTCCCTCCGTTTTATTTAAATAAAATTTAATTTTTTTTTCCATATATAATAAATTATAAATTAAATCTTTTAACATATCATTTTTTCCAGTATAAAAGTTGTTTTATATAAATGGAATTTTTTAATGTTAATTATTTTTATATTTTTATTTTTTTAAAAGCTTCCGAAAAGCAACAATGATCCTTAACTTAAGATGTATTTTACTTTAAGAGATCAAGTTCTTTAATGTGAATAATTTTTATATTTTAAAAACTCCAAAAATAACAAAGGTCAATTTTACTGAACGAATTAAACATCTCCCTTAACACACTAACAAAATGTGTAATTTTAAACTAATGAAAAAAAATGTTACCATCATGGCAACTAAATTGTTGATGAGATTACAATTTTATAGCGTTTAAATCAATTTTTGAATGTATAAATTCTGAGGGTACTCAACAACTAAAATATGTAAGGGGAGAATTTTATATTCACTCAGGAAAAATTAAAAATTTTAAATATTTAGAGTGTGATTTTTTAATAAATATATATTGAATATCAAAAAAGTTTGTTTAAAGTGGATATTGAAATATTTGTTTAGATTTTATCTTAATTTGTTTTTTAATAAATATTTTGATTTAAATTTCTATATATATTAGATATATATATGAAAGTGATATAAAATAAATTTAGAAACATAATGCAATTTTTTTTTTTTTTTTTGGTAGGTCCAATTTATCACCCCAATGGGGGATAACACAAGATTTGAACCCAAGTTTTTTAATTAGACTAAATTATATTATTAAACAAAGTATTTACATAAGCCACACTTCTCATTTGTAACTTAAATAGTAGTATAAGTATAATAGCATGTTTTAAGTTTTAAAGACTTGCTAAAAAAAAACAGAGAAGTATTTAACTAAGTAACTAATCCTAAGACTCACAATATATTTAGTAAATAAAAACCTATAACAACTATGTGCAGGCTTGATAATATTGTAGTCATACTCTAGAAACATAATTAAAAAAACTAGAGACAGGTTTATTTGTTAGGGGAATACACCTAGATAGGAGCAGGGGCTTAATCATCCTCTTCGTTGTTGTGAAAATCTCGACTTTTTAGTTTCTTGCAAACAAAAATCGTTTGTCATCCGACACTTGAATCTAATCGGAAGAGTCAAGGCAGAGGAGCTCAGAAAAACCCTAGCAGATGCGCAAAGGTTGGAAATGGTGGTGAGGACGATGCTTCTGACAGGTTCAAGGTCTTCTAAGTGCAATTAACTCAGTGGTTTTCTCGTGAATTTTCCTCGTTCTCTATGTTTATCCCTTTTTATTGACTCGATTATTTGTTTTAGTGAACCTTGTAACTATCCATAGGATGCCTAGATGACTGTTACAATAGGGTTTAAAGGTGCATTACAGGTTGTTGGTCTATTGGATTTTGTTTTTCTGACCTAGTAGTGACCTTCCCCCCTTCCGTTGGGGACGAGGAACTTCTAGACTTCGAGCATGGCATGTCATATTATCATGCCAAATGGGCAGAGTCATCTCTTCTAGGTCACAAGTTATGGAGGCCAAGTATGACCCTACCCATATCTAAGATCCATGGAACCTAAAGCTTCCTCCATCTAGCGACAAGGTGTCATCATCTAACATTACTTTCTCTTCTGTGGGGATATAACTCGGTGTTGAATGTCTAGTTGAAGTTGTAAGTTTTCATGGTTTCTCTCTGCCCCATGGAGTTCATGAATCTTTGTGCATTCTGTGTTTTAGTTGCATTATAATGAACCTTGGGACTTAGGGCATGGGCCACATTTTTCAACAGAAAACACCTGCATATTGGAGGGCCATGGTTTCAGTGAAGTTCTTCTTTTTCCAAAGGTCTTCACTTCCTTTCTCCCTCCCCAAATCTCCTCATACTTTCCCTCTACGAGTACCTTCTTAAGGGATCTAGTTTCTCTGGCAGATGATGGGACGTCATTTAATGAATGACTTGAAGTATGGCCTATTGGCAAGGATTCCATTTTGGCAGTTAGACGAGGGATAACCTAGCAAGGAAAAGTGTATTGCTTAGGGAAAGATGAAGAAAGATCACATTATTAAGCAATCTGAAGATGTTAAGATGTCTTTTTCCCTAGGTGTGGACATGGCTATCCAAAGGTGGAGTTCTTAAGAAGGCATTCATTTGTGGGACAAATCCATGGGAGAAAATTCAATGCCTCTTTTCTCACTGCTTGGGTAGAGTCTGAGGTGTATTTTGTGTTAAAAAATACTACGCCTGTAGAATTTTTAGCCAAAGGACAAGCACATCTTATTTTCTAGGCAGAAGAGGATGCTAAACAGGTTTTGGGAAGGGTTTGGAAAATTGAATCTTTACTTGTTGTTTTCAAACCCTGGTCTCCGCACTTTGATGTTATGTGTGAGTGAACTGACATTATTCTTCTATGGGTTAGAATCTAGTGTCTTCCTATGCACTACTGGCATGAGCTAATCTTTCGAGACATTGGAAACTTTCTGGTGGTTTATCAGGAGCATGATTCATCCAATCTCATCTCCAACAATATGTCTATGTCAGAGATTCTAATCAATGTAGATCTTTGTGGTGGGATACCTAGAGCGATTCATATGGGCCCTAAGGTTGCTCCTTTGGAATTGGATTACGAAGTATTTCCTTATAGATGCAAGAGATGCCATAAACATGGGAACCTTGCAAAAGATTGTGTGTTTCCCTTTTATAAAAAGGAAAACAGAACAAATGTCTTGTCTCCAGTTAGAGGAAATGAGTAGGGGGTACAATCTCAACATTCGATGGTTAATGTTTCTAGTTTTAATTCTCATGGTCAGAAAGGTGATGTACAGGCAGCTCTATGGGAGGAATTAGGCTCAAGGCTTAATGCTCAATCTTCAGTACAAATGGTTATGAGTTGTGAAGGTACTTCATTGCTTCCCCCTTTTCTATATTGAATCCGTTGTTAAATGATGAAGTTTGATTTTTCCTTCTAATACACATTCATTAGTATTTATGGAATTTTAGGGATTCTATGTAGTCTCATCCTCTATCCCTTCTCAAATTTCCTCCTCCTTACCTATTTCGGCTATCTTTCCCTTGCCCAAATGCTCCGAGTGAATTTTCCACCCTGTCATTCTCTTTTGCTTTTCCTCTATCCTATATCCAAGAGTTTGAAGTTGTCCTATATAATCTGTGTTCCTGATTAATGGTTCCTTGGAAGGGAGTAATCATTTAGGGCATGGGTCAACTTTACCTATCTCCTGTGGAAAGTCAAAGCCTGGGAATACAAAATTCCTTTCCAAAGATAAGGAGAAATCCTATGCAAATCTTTCCACAAGTAAAAAATTTTCAATCAAAGGCCCCTTTGAGCTAGCCTAACCTCTATGGGGTCTCCAAAATGAAATCATGTCCTTCAATTATCGAGGTATTATTTATCCCTCTAAAACAAATCTCTCAGAAGACTTGTTGAAGTAAATGACATAGATATAATATTTCTATAAGAGACCCTTGGTAGTAGTGTTCAATTCACATTGTCTCTTGAAGCCCTTCTGAGGGGTTGGAATATTTTGGTTGTGGATGCTTTTGGCTGATCGAGGGGGCTAGGTGTCAGTTGGAGACTTTGTCAAATTATAGTTTCAATATCTGGTGCATGGAGTCATTCATGGGGGTTGAGGTCTCCTCCCATGTTCTAGGTCAAGCTCTCACATTGATTAACATCTATGATACATCCCAAAACCGCAAAGACTTTTGGGATCTTCTTCTTAATAAATATATTCTTAGATGAAATAATGTTATCATTGGTGGTGATTTAAATTTCTCTTTGGGTCCTTCAGACTCATGGGGCCCTCGAGCCAGGTTGAATCCCTTATCCCATTTCTTCAGGAGTATGCTAACACGCAGTATGTTGGTGGATGTGGAGCCAGTTAAATTATCTCCTACCTGGATAAATCATTGGATAGGTGAATAATGAATTTCTAACAAAAATGATAAATTCCTCCTCATTGAATCCATTTTGGACTTTCTTCCCCTGATCAAATAGTGCATTGCAGAGGGGGGCATTTCTAATCACCCCCCCATATTTTTGGATATAAAAGGGGTCCCTAAGAAACTGGCCATCCCTTTTAAAATGAACTCATCATGGCTAAAGGATGAAGAGTTCTTAACTCTAGTTAAGTCTCATTGCACTCCTTATTCTTCCCTTTCAAATGCATTAACAACTACAAAATTTGAATCAAATGTAAAATTAGTCAAAGATAACACTAGGAAAGGGAAAAAGGGAAGAAAACATTGGAGGTGTGGGAGTTGGAGGAGATAGAAAGGCAACTCTTGATTATTTCAAACTTTGAGGGGGAATGGTTATCCACCTGTTGATGATGCTAGTCCTACCACCATTTAAGGGGTCTCCACGATACGTGGTCCTAATTAGATCTCGCACCATTTGGGATAGGATCCCCATCTAGAATATGGCTTGTTTTCCAAATTCTTAAATATTTGCCTTGGCTCTAACTGTTAGCAAGAGATAAGGGTGCAATGGTGCCTTTGAAAAGAAAGCGAGTATGCTTGGTGAGTGTTTGGTTATAGGTGTTTACAGGTTCTTCTATTGCGGAGGGAGAGAATAAAGTGAGCCTTTAAGAGAGAGGTAATAATACCACCCTAGTAGAGCCACACCCAACCAAGAAGGATCAATGTAATATCCATTGGAATAGTCCACAAAAGATGTGACATTCATTGTAACCGATATATAAGAAATATTTGCCTAACATCCAATAGAATAGTCCATATGGATGCGACATCCATAGAAACATTTACAACACATTCTCAATATGACAAGTACTAATATAACTGAAATAGTTCAACTACTTTAGCACAGATGAAAACAAACATGAATTAGAAACATCCACATAATAGTCTTACAAATATTCATAATCCATGCATGAATAACATGTTGGCCATGAGGCTTCTGTTATTAAGTAAAAGTTCCAAGACACATGTATACAATGGACATCACTAGCTCCAATAGTGGAGCATTGGAGCCACTCCTTTCTCCCCAAAATAACTAGCTTGTCTCTCTAATGCCTTGCCGGAGGAGCCAAGGTGAAAAATCCTTTATTCATACAATGAGGTTGTATATATAACCAATGAGGAGGTGATGTTTTACCTTCCTTGTGACTCTTTGACTGCCCTCATGACTGTTTGACTTCTTATGACCTTTCAACTTTACATGACTCTTCATATTTTGTATATGTCCTTTGGACTTTCACTTTACAATACATTTTTGAATGATAATTTGCATAATCCACAATAATGGTGTGGCATGTGACAAGTAATGACATGACATGACATGAAACCACTGACATGGACTTCTTGATGATGTGACAATGTCAAGCCACTTTTGTTGCTTCTTGCTTTGCATCTGCTTGAAAATTCTCTTCTATCCACCTTCGTATGGCTTAGTGGTAAGGAGTCTTCAATGATGTCAAGTCTTGAGTTGTGGTCACAAACTGGTGTCTCTTGCTTTCTCTTGGTTAATCATCTTTCATAATCAACTAGGAAAATGTATTTTAGCATGTTTACCTTCTTCATATCCTTCATCATCATCTTGTCATGGTATGATAATATACCTGCATCTACAATTCACTTGTGACAAGATGACATCAGTTCAATAAAACCCTAATCTAAGATACTGCATGTTGATCCACTAACTGAGCCGGAACTAGGTGGCAGGCTAAGAGAGAGACTCAGTGACTACACAATCGTGTAACTGAAGCAAAATGGGTGAATCTTGAACCTTGAGACTGCGCAATGTGCAGTCTAGGCTAGATTGAGGAAGAATTGTGCAATCTGGGAGCTTGGTTGACAGGTCGAGGGAATAGGCATTGGTTCAGTCTATTGGACATTTATGGGAGGAAGAGGAGGCCACGAAATTGCACAGTTACACATATGAGGAGCTCAATGGTTGAGCTTGAGGTTAGATACTACACAATGCGTAGTTGAGGCTAGGCTAGAGGGATTGATTGCACAATTCTGGAGGCCAAGGTCTGCGCTTGAGCAATGGAACTATGCATTGTAGCAGTGCTGGGAGGAAGGAACTGTGCATTTCACTGTGTTAAGAGGTAGGGTCACAGCTAGAGGGTTGAGACTGCGCAATGCGTCGGATGAGGCTAAGTTGCTTGGTCAAAAAGTGTTCGAAAATTGATTAAGTGTGGGATCAATGACGTTGATGTGAACAATGATAAGACTTTGATTGTGATCACACACTTAGAATACTTGACTAAAAAAAACATAGATCATCCATGACACATGAACAATGCATTTCCCTTAGTGCGACAACTTTGCAATAACTTACGGCAAGTGTGATAATAAAGATACACTTTGCGACGATCGTGACGACACTTGTGTGACAATGCTTAAAACTTTGGAAATGAGTGTGACAAATGTTTTACATGGTTATATCAAGTCATTTACACAAAGGTAACCCCTTGAAACCACAAAAAGAAGCTTATACACATTGTGCGACAACTAACATGTGAAAAGATGACATTTTTCCTTTCTCGCAAAAGGGATCAAAACACTTGAAAAAGAAACATGGAATGGGTTTCAATGTTTGTGAAAAAAATGTACAAGACTAAGGTTGGCTCTGAAATTGAGCGTAGGAAATTTTTTTAGAGGATGTTGAAGCAGCGAAAAAATCACCCAGGAATCTAGTGAGATTTTGTAGAAACCTTGAAAAAAGGAAACTCAACCTTATTATAGCCAAGGAGGAGAAATGGCGTGTAAAAAGTAGAGTCCTTTGGTTAAAAATTGGAAATGAAAATACAAAATTTTCCAGGCCCTTGCTAAAGGTCGAAAAATGGAAAACACCATCTACAGTTTGCAAGATGAAAATGGAACTGAGGTCTGATCCTTTCATGGGTTGGGAAATATAGGTAAGTGACACTTTGAAGATTTTTTTAGAGCTCCTTTGGAAACATCAATTGTTGAAGTTATACAAATTACCTAATACTTCCCTAGAATAGTATATGAAGAGGAAAGTAGGGCAATAATGGAGGAGGTTTCTATTGAGGAGCTGCAAGTGATATTGCATAGCTTCCATAGAGATAAAAATATTGGGCTGGATGGTTGGGGTGTTAAACTTTTTCTAAATATTTTTGATACTTTGGGTTTTGATCTTTTAGGGGTGATCAAAGAATCTAGGAAGGAAATTAGAATCAACTCAGTTTTCAAATCAACCTTTATTTCCCTTATTCCTAAAGCGAGTCATCCACTCTCCTTCTCGGACTTCGATCCATTTCCCATGTAACACTATATACAATACCATTGCTAAGATAATTGTGTCTAGGCTCAAAACCATTCTATCTAGATTCATCTCCCTGGAAAAATTCACTTTTGTAGAGGGGAGGCAAATTCATGAAGCTATTGGTGTGGCCTAGAAAGGTAAGTCCAAAATCCGAAAGGGGTTGTTATAAAAATTGATTTTTATATTTCCTATGACAGAGTAAATTGGATTTATATCAGGCTCCTTTTTAACCATTTGGGTTTCATCCTAGATTTCATTAACTAGGTTATCAGTTCTATTCAAACAGTCTCTTTTGCGGTTCTCATAAACTACTCAAGGTCTCCTTTCTCACATGCTCAAAAAGGGTTGCATTAGGGTTTCCCTTTATCTCCTCATATTTTTTTATTAGTGGTTGAAGGCTTGAATCACCTGTTGTCTAAAGGTAAGAGGCATGGATATTTTTATGGTTCTCTGGTTACAAGAACTCTGGCTATTACCCATCTCCTATTCGATGATGATATTCTTTTTTTCAATGGAGAATTTTGGGAGATAACTATGCTTCCGAAGATTATTCCCTCTTTGGGCAGGCAACTAGGATGTCAATCAACACTCATAAATCTACTATATCTCACCACAAACTATCAGACATGGAGATATGCCAATTTTCCTAGATTCTTGCTTATGTTGCTAACTTGTTAGAGCAAAGATTGAAATATTTGGGTTTTAAAACAACTACAGTAAAGTGGAATGGACTTGGCTCATTGCCAATGTGGAAAAACATTTGAACAACTAGTGCCACATATGTCTTTCCAAGGTAGCTAGACTAGTTCTTATTAAATCCATGTTAGAAGCCATCCCAATATACTAGATATCTTTAGTTTGGATCCCAAAATGTGTCTTAGGAAAAATCATGAATTGTGTTCATACTTTCTTTGGGCAAGGAGGAAATATTCGAGTGGGATCCCATGGGTCAAATGGGATATTATTGCTATGCAAAAAGCATTGGGTGGTTGGGGCTTAAAGAAGTTATTCCATTTTTCAAAAGCTTTGTTGGCTTATGGGGGCCTGACCCACGTTCGGAGTTATTTAGCCAAACAAATCCCTACACTACTAGCCCTTTCAGCATCAGCCCGCAGAGCATGGACTAAAGTCTCACCCGAAGTAGTATGGGGGGATGCTAGAACCAAGTTTTCGTACCCTTGAGATGTTTGTGATGTTGATTTAGTCCAACTAGATTTGCCTTTGCGCAAGTCGCTTCGCACACTATTCTAACCTTCAACACCTTCGCGATCTATTATATCCTTGTTTCGTGCAGTGCTAACCAAGGGCTGAGATGCTTTCGTGCTGCTATTTCCCCAAACTACACCATGTATTTCCCCAAACTACACTTGTGCTATTTCCCCAAACTACACCACGTATCTTACTTATCTTCTTAGAATATCTTAGTTAACTTTGCGTAAATAGATATTCTATGTTGCATTCACTTAATCAACACAATTATACACATTCGTGCATCATATAAGTATTAGAAGTGAATTTCATACCCAAGATAATAGATACATAAAACAAGAAATAAATACACAGAAATGATAGGAAACTTCTCTTTATTAATACTTCCAACTGTTACAGAATTGACTCACCCTGCGCACTTAGTTGTAGGGGTCTATGAACTCAGCTGCGAACTACTAGGCCTCTACACACTCAGCTGTGGAGATTTCTCCTACTCTACGACCCAAAACTAGACTTTACTCTACAAGTCTATCTCGCATACATCATATGTTCATCTTCTCTTCTTTAGGTTAGATCTCTTTACTACTTAGAGCCTCTCTCTATTTATACAATCCCATGGTCCGCGGACCATGGGTAGATCTCTACAACCAATATTACATTAAAAAAATTAAGGGCAGACAACCCTATGACTCTTTTACAAACTACGCGCTTCGTGCCCACAAAATGTAGAGTATTTACATCAGAATTACAATATTTGACCAAAATATGGGCTGTAAGCCCCAAAAATTCCCTTGGGGGATCCCACGCTCAATAGCCCCCCAAAACAAACATCGTGACTCTCCCTCGAGTCACTTTGTTGGTGCAGAGATCTCTGTGCGAAGACCTCCCAACTCTGACTGGATCGCTGCAAGTTCGGCAATGCACTGAGCGGCTACCTGCTGTACTTCCTCGACACGCTGTTTAGTGACTGCTGTGGCTGAACTCTTGCTCGAATCCTTTCCTGTGTTGCTTACAACTACGTGAGCTTTACTTTAATGGAGGCTGTAATAGTGTACGCATCATCAATCCATGACTATAGGTTCACCTTCAAAACAACTTCCTTATGTCAAGCAACATCCACCTGCTCATTGAGCACTTTAGCCTGCTTCATCCTCACGAGCCTCTATGTAAGGGCAACCATCTCCATAGTGCCTTTACTTCATCATATATCTGCTACAGCTCGCACGCCTCTGTCTCTAGGCGTTGTATGTTCAGGTCCTCCTGTAGGGTGGTTCCTCGAACGACTGCTTGAACAACTTTGTGTAGTATGTCACTGCGCTGTTGACCACCGTCATAGCTGTGGTGATCATGGTGGCACACTGTTAACCTCCACCGGAGTTGAAGGCTGCACCTTCAACTCCAGTTATGTTATCTGAAGGTTCAGCTCCAGCTGAACCCTGGTCATTTCCTCTCTGGCGTTGCACACCCCTGCTGATAACTTCCAGACACGCGCCTCCACCAATTCCTCTGCTTGGATGGCCATCTCCGGGATCATGTGGCAAGCTTCCTCCACCACCTGCACTATTTGTCTGTTCTGTGTCACTACCTCGTCGCACTGTAGGCTCAACTGTTCAATGTTAGCGCGTTTCTTGCTCATTACCTGGAGCGTGCGATCCTCCCTAGATCGTAGTTCTGTAGTGACTCCATCTTGCAAAACATAGAGTGTCTCCCGAGGCAGTGCAAACATGTTTAATACGATTCTCTTCAACCTGCTGACCATAGGCCTGGCGGCCTCATTTTCTGTAACGAGTGCGCCATTTGGCAGCACCATTGTGTTAGTCATCTGAGTGCGCAACATTTCCTCAGCCGCGGACGTGCCTATTGTGAGGCTAATTGACACAGTGCCAGCCTATGGAGTGTGCACCTGCAACTCCTGTATCTACATCTGAAGAGCCCCCAACACCATCTGGTGTTGCTCCTCAAACTGTTGGAGGGTCTCTATGGTGACTTCCCTCACTGTCTCGCCAATATCATGGAGATATCTCTCAGTGAGGGTGATCAGGTCAAATGAAGTCTTTGAAGCCTTCAACTTCTTTCGCAGCCCTACATGCTCTCTTGGGCGTGGACGTTTTAGTTGGGTGGATGCTGTTCGCGGGTCCGTGCCACCTTGCTCTGTATCGGTCTCCTGCTCGGGTGAGGGCAGCTTCTGTTCTTTGTGCTCTTCTTCTACTGTCTTTTGTTACTCTTCTGCCAACTTCAGAGCATTGCGTGCCGCCTGGGCCTTAGCCGCTGATTCTTCCTTCCTACTTTTCTCTGCCAACTGCACCATCCACAGTTTCACCTCGTCCTTCTTCTGTTGTGCGGTAGACTTCTCTGCTTCCACCCCGGAGCCAGATGGAGTGCGCCACTTTGGCGACCATGACTCAAGGACCATGAAGATGACATCTTTTATTGCCAGATAGGGTAGCTCGTGCCATGTCTTTGCGGGGTCCTTCCATGCCCTGATGTAGACATGGTGGAAATCTGCCTTGAACTTTGCGAAGCTCTACAGACTTTTGTAGACCGTGGGCAAAAACCAAAGCTTGCGATTAATCCCCATTCTGATGTTCATCCCCATGAGCACCCAGAATATTTTTCTGTCCGTTATCCTTTGTGCATCCCTAGTTGCCCATAGTGAACCGTACTTCGCTACCTCCGGAAGGTCCTACGCGATCGTCAGGAACTGGCTATCTTTGGGCAATTCCCATGCCACCAGTACTATTGACAATAGAAGCCACGCATAGTGAAAAGTTTTTCCCTGCTCCTGTGCCTCACGATAGTTCTCAAGGAACTGTCTGCATAAATAGTTTGCCTCGTTGAACTGGACCCTTTCTGTGCATTGCACTGCTAGTGCAACCACCGGCGTGGGCACCTCATCCGTGCGACACTTCCGCATAACCTTCCCTACCAATATCTGTGTCACAAATTTAACCTTAGGGTTGTTGATCCTGGAAATGGCATACCCTCTCTTCTTCTTCTCTAGCTTAAACTTCTTCTTCATGGCCTCTGTGATGGCCAAATCATCACTATTTCCCTCCAAGATGTTTGCTGGGTCCTCCCCTTTGCAAGGGAGACAGGTAATTCTTTGAATCAAATGGTCTGTAATGGGGATGGGCTCCTCCTGCCACAAGCACCCATCATGTACCAGGAAGAGCAGTTGCCTAATAACAAAAATGGTCATTGGGGCGTGATGGTAGTGCGAAACCTAGAGCAGGTTTAGCAACCTTGCTTTCTCAACTCCTCTCAGCCATTTACGCGGTTCCAATTATATGATTCTAACCGGCATGTCTTTCTTCTGGCACATGAGTTGCGCGGTCGCGAGATGCGGGAATTTCTCGTGGTATGTGAGATCCCAATCCTCAAACTTTAGCATGGGCACTCGTCCCAAGTGCGCTCCTTCAAAAATAATGTCATCAGGGAGTAGTGGAGTCTGTGGAGAGCTCTTGCTCTCATCTATATCTTTGGGGACCTTTGCTTTACCCTTCTGCGGAGGAACATATGCGGGTAGCCTGGTAAGAGGGTCTGCACCCTGGGTTTCAACCTTCATTTCTACATCCTCCTCCTCTACAAGGATTTCTTCAAGTTCTTCATCCTCATCAGCCTCCAAATTGATAGCCTTCCCATTTTCTTCCATGATGAGCTTAGTCCTTAGTGGATTTCTAGGTGATACGCACACCAATACCATGGCCTGCTTGTCTTTCTTGGGTCTCAACGTGCGCGGTGATTTAGGGATTTATGCGACTATCTCGGCACTTTCTAGGGCTTCCACTTCTGTAATGGCCTGCGCGGCTTCCTTGGCGGTCATTACTCTGATATCCATGGCTTATTCAGGTGTTTCCATAGTGTGATTCAACAATTCTCTCAACATCTCGGGTAATTGCTCAAGCAATGAATTCGCCTTCAGAAGATCGAACAAGTCTGGGTTCATGAATATCAAAGCGCGCAACAACTCAGCTCTCAAATTGCCAAGTGTTATTTGCTGGACAGCCCTTTGTAATTTATAGCACCTTTTGAATTTGAATTCGACCGTCCCCCCACATTCGGTCCATTAATGCTCGATTAGCGACAAATTTTCAAGAATCTAGCCCATAAAGTTCGCCTTAAATGCCTACCGCCCGCTCCATTTGGTCTCAAACCAAGCATCACATCATGAATAGTGACTGTAATGGTCACTTTCTAGCCGACCTGCACAGCAACTCAGCAACCCTCGCGCTGTCACGGACCTTGTGACACTTTGCTACTGTGTGCAGTCCTAACATCGCGTAGCTCCTAGGCATAGTAGTTTATAGTCTTACGCCTCCTTTCAACTGCCTAGAGTGATAAGACTGTGATTTTGTCAGTTATTCAGATGGTCAAGCCACCTGTGTATGGCTTCAGATGACTACCATTTACTTTTCCTGGGAAGAGTTCGCCATTTAGCCTAACCAACTACACCGTGCCACCATCTGTAATCTCCTTAATAACATATGATCCCAGCCAATGCATTCTGAGCTTCCCTGGGAATTTATCAAACTTACTATCATACAACAACACCAAATCATTCACCTTGAAGGTGCGCAACTTAATTTGTCAATCGTGCCAAGCCTTTTCACGCTGCTTTTGGACCTGCTGGTGAAATCCAGCCAAAAATCATTCTTCCTCAAGCTCCTTCAACTACATGAGCCTCTCCTCCACAGCTCCGTGATCCATCATACCTGTGAGAGCTACTATGCGCAGACTAAGCACGATGTATTCCATGGCCATTATGCCTTCCACTCCATAGACAATCTTAAAAGGTTTCTGTCCCGTCAGTTTCTTGCATGTCGTCCTATAAGTCCATAATACTGTAGGTACGCACAGGTCCCAATCACTTCACTGCACGTTGCATACCTTGGTCAGTGCGGTCTCCAGTACTTTTTTGAAGGCATCTACTGTTTCATTAGCCTGTGGGTGATATGGTGTGCTCTTCTGATGATACACCTGAAACTCTTCCGTCAGCACGTTGATCATTTTGTTCAGGAAGTGTATACGATGATCGCTCATTAAGATCTTCGGACATCCAAATTGCATCAGTACGTGTTCGAACAAAACCTTTGTGGTAGTTGTGGTTGTGCAATTATTCATCGGCTGTACTTCTTCCCAACGAGTCAAGTACTTTGTCGCAGTGATAATATATCTCGCGCCTATTTTTCCTTGAGGTTTGATAGGTCCTACAAAGTCTATTGCCCATTTTTCGAAAGGCTGTAACATTATTTGTGGGTTCAAAGGCATTTCGTCCCTCCATAATGGCTTACTTGTTCTTTGAGATACATCGCATGCCTTGCAATGTGCTTTTTAATCCCGATGAAGGGTTGGCCACCACAACCCTGCACGGAGAATCTTCTGCACGGTTGCTCTCCTTGCATAATGTCCTCCCGTAGCGCCCCCATGAGCATTCACAAGGATGCTACTTCATTCAAACTCAGGTACATACCTTTTCAATATCTCATAATTCCCCATCTTGTATAGATTCCCTGCAATGACAAAGAAATTTGTCACGCGCACCACTAATTCCTTCTTCTGCTGGACAGAGTATCCTTCTGGTGTAGTTCCAATTGTTAAAAAGTCAATTATATCTTCAAAATGTCCATCTGCTGTGTGCATAGCAAAATGCTGCGTGTCGAGTAATCCTTCCTCCATACTATTCGGTTCGTCCCCTGCCTCAATGTGCGACAGGTGATCTGGTCCCGCGTTCAATCATCCAGGCTGCACAACAACTTCAAAATCATGTTCTTGGAACAATAAAAGCCATTTTCATATGTGTCCCCCCAACATAGGCTTATTGACCAAGTACTTCAATGCGGAATGATCTTTATACATCTTAAAGTGTCCTCCTAGCAAGTAGTGTCGATACTTTTGGTGCGCATACACCATAGTTAGTCCCTCGCTCTCAGTGGTGGAATAGTTCTTCTCTGCTTTAGATAATCTGTGACTCGCGAACGTGATAGGGTGATCCAAGCCTTCTCCACCATCCTATGTTAGTACTTCCCCCAACGCTATACACGATGCGTCAACATGGACATGAAACTCTTTCTTCCAGTTTGGGAAGACAAGAATCGACGCAGTAACCATATTTTCTTTCAATACATCCTGGATTTTCTTACAGTCATCATTCCAATAGAATGTGACATCCTTTTTCAACAGCTTTTCCATCGGCACAGTGATTTAGGCATAGCCTTTGATAAACTTTCTGTAGTACCCGGTATGTCCTAGAGTAGCGCACAACTGTTTCGCACTTCGTGGCGCTTCCAAATTCAGGATCACCACGATCTTCACGAGGTCTTCCATTAGCCCTTGTTTACAAACCACATGCCCCAACAGGTTCCCAAAAGGAACGAGGAACAAACACTTCTTGAGGTTGAGCGCGATTTGATATCTTCGGCAGGTATCTAACATCAACCACAAGTTCGCTACATGGCACCTAACCAGACCGAATACAGTCCAGTCATCAAAATATACCTCCAAGAACTTATGAATATATTCCCTAAATGTCACAACAACCACGCATGAAAATATAGTAGGGGCATTCTTCAATCCAAATGGCATGAAAATATATTGAAAAAAACCCCACTCAGTTGCGAAGGTTGCCTTTGTCCTATCCTTCGATGCGATTTTGATCTGGTGGTACCCTGAGAACCCATCAAGGAAAGAATATGCTTCCTGACTGCCTACATTTTCCAACACCTCATCTGTGAACGGAGTTGGGAATGGATCATGTCCACACATGTCATTCAATTTTCTGAGATCCATGCGTATTATTATTTCATCCTTCTGCTTCTTCTCTTGTACTGCCATTGGGCTTACCCAATCAGATTCCTCCACAGACTCAATGATTCCTACTGCGAGCATCTTGTCTTGTTCTACACAAACCTTCTCCTTGTATTTTGTATTTAAGTGATACGGCCTTTGCATAACTAGCTCTGTGTCAGGTTTTAACGTGATCTTCATTACCCCTAAATCTCTGATTATTCCCTTCAAATCCGTAAACTTGCTCGGGAATAAGTCATGATATTCACGAAGCAATTCAACGACCTTATCCACCATCGCATCGTCCCAATAGTCTCCAATCTTCATGAATTTAGGTTCTGCCTCCATACCAATATTCACTTGCTTAGTCTTCGCTGGTGTGGTTATGTTAGGGTTCTCAATATGTGGTCCTTGAACCTCGCGTGGCCTTTCGTCTCTGGAATGTTAATTTTTAGTGGATCTTCATCTTCTTCTTAAATAATTACATTATAACATTCTAGCGTGCGAATTAGCTGAGTAGCCCATTCAGCCTGAATCAATTCTACTGGTTCCTATGGTATCCTAAAGATAGCTGCTTTTACCTCTTGTAGTGCTTCATCAATATTGTCCCACCCATCTTAAAAACTGAAGGTCATCACAAACCCTTTGCGGAGGATATCCCATTCACCTGTCCCATGGTAGATCTCTGTTTCTATATACCAATTCATTGGTATAACATCTAGGGTATGGCAGAACAGGTGCACCCACCCAGGTTGTGGATTTTCTCCATAGGCCTGTGTCCACTTGGCCAGATGCACGTGCGGATCATCTTTCCCATTGTACTTATCTATCAGTCACACCCTAGGCTTCCCAAATCATGTGCACATCATTCTCCTACATTCGCGTCGGTTGTCAAATCTCCCCTTGTGCGTACGCCACCATCTCGCAGACGTAGTGCACAGTACCTAGTCCAAGGCCTGGAATCGTTGCTTTTTCGGAACTTCTCTTTCAAATTTATCCAAGAAGGTATCTACCTCACTTAAACCCTCATAAGTAGGCAGGTCGCTTACTTTTGTCGATACGCAGTGCATCGACCTTGTCATCATATTACAATTCACTGTAGTTACCTCATGTAACCGATTCTGCCATCGCTCTACTTCTTCATCGGAATCCGAAGTCCAGGAGTTTTCACACTCCCATGAAATCTGCCCATTCGCGGTGGGATTCACCCAGTCTTGGTCTCACGTTGTTATCTTATAGATGCAGTCTAACTCATCATCACTTTCATAGTCGTGCATCGGCTCCGTATAGCACGATCCTTCAGCAAGGTCCATGGGTACAATTACGCACAGTGACTTCTTTTCAAAAATCATTTTCTTCAGATTGATTACCCATTCATGTCAGTGGCCCAATCAATTCCTAAGAGCGCGAGGTAGGGATTGCTATCATCAACAATCTCTATCACTTCAAAATACGTCAGCGCACTTTCTCCCTTGATATCCATAATTATTCCCTGCAATTTCCCCATAGGTATTATTTTCTACTAGTTCACCATCCTCAGCTCAATTGGAGACCACTGCAACATAGGTCACCCCATTCGCTCCCATGTTTGCTTCGGTAGAACATTTGCATCTAATCCCAAATCCAGAATTACTTGGTCCATCTCATATTCTATGAACTGTGCGGTTAGTCTCATCTCTCTTCCTGTTCTTGTCTTATGCTTTCCAATCTTTTGGACTACACGCGGTTCTCTTGGCGCGGTCCTAGCACATATGTTGATGAGTTTCTGTAACCCTTTCACCGCCTTACTGTCGCATAGTAACTTCATACATGTTTTCAAGAACATTGTGAGCATAGATGGGTCCATATCCAGTTCTATTTTATCTTTTCTTCTTGAATTGGAGGCATCAACGAAGCTCTTCTTAGCTTCCATGAAGGTTTCCCGAGTGCGGTCCAAATCAAACTCTGCTTCTTTCGCCAGAGCTTTGTGAACCCAAGTACTATCTTCTGGTTGTTTTCCTTTGTCATCTCCCGTTGCAATTCCACTTTGGAGCACAATTTTCACATTCGTATCTTCCCCACGCAGCTCATACCTCATCATCTGCAGGTTCTGAGTCGGGGGAGGTGGTAGCGCTCCTTTGTCGTGTATCCTAGCTATCAGCGTAGGACAATCTTCTATCTAATGATTAAACAAGGTGCAATACAAACACGACGGGTGCGTTGGATTCGTGCAATCATGGGCATAATGTCCTGGCCCTCCGCAACTGTAGCATATCAACTGTCCGTGACTTCTTCTAGGTCCTCCTTCGCCTTGGCCTCATCCGCGCCCCTGAAATCTTGTTCGTGCCACTCCTGTATTTTGGTCAAGGGGCCGCATTTCGGCTTGAACTCTGTAGGTGGGAGTTCTATCCATCATCAACTCATAGCTTCTGCAATGTGCTCATCATGTCCCACTGACCTACAAAAGTTGTAGAACAACTGTTGTGAATTTTGCGTATACTTCTGTAACAAGTGACAATTGTTTGTGGCATGTTTTCCAGCGACTTGATAGATCACGCACCACAAAACAGGTGCCATGCTAGGTCCTACTTGTGCTTCCGACCTTAAGGGCATCGGTCCTCCTGCGAGGTAATTTGTGAAAACCGGGTAGTGGTCCTTGTCATGACCCCGACCCTTGCATTTTACACACCATACCTCTTCGTGCACTTATGGTTGAGATGTCTTGTCCTGTTTTAGACTTTTCATCTCAAGACATAAATTATTCAGTTGTGCATGGATATGCTGAACTCCGAAGTTAGGATCCTGCATGGGGGTCTCATGTAGCCTCATAGAAATCTGTAAGGCCTCTGCCTGAGTCATTATCTTCTACTGTGATAGCATGCTCCTTAAATGTGGCATTAGCGAAGCTACAAACCACTCGCGATGCTGTCCATCTGTCGGATTCATATTGGCTTCACGAATTGTACATTTCATCCTCTGATCCGGCTCCCAAGGAGTATCTCCTGGTAACATCGTAATCTCCTTAAATCCAATGATCGACTGCGCTTCAGATTTAGGCTTGCTAAATTCTCTATTTAGCACTGTTTGGATATCCACGATTCTCGCATTTGGATTATCATTGGAATGCTTAATATACCAGGTCAGCGTGTGGTCCTGCAAGGCGCTAACCTATGCCTCTTTCTTTATATTGTCATCTGTAACTCCTTGCGCTTCCCATACAGCCCTTATTACGGACCAGAATTGGTCCAGATCCTCATTTCCTAAACCTTTGAACACAGGAAACTTCACTATGCTTGCCATATTGAATCACGATGGTGGTGGAGTGGGTCCGGGTGAAGATTGAGGTGATGGTGGTGAAGTTGGTGGCGGTGAGGGTGGAGGTGGTATTCATGAAATTCTTTGTCTTGTTAGGTGGACCGCACTGCGTGGTGAGACCTTCGCGAGCTCTTCCTCATCCCCTCGCGAAGGTGAAATCAAGGGGTTAGTTTCTAGTCCCTTATTTCCTTCATTCCTGTAAGCTTTTCCACTTCACGTAGCCCCGAACATCAAGGTAACTGCATAGCCCTATTTTCGCACAATAGCATTTTAATCCAAGTATTCAAAGTCTTTATGTACTTACCTCGTAGTCCTTTGAGAAAGCGTCGCTTTGCCTCGCTGTAGCTAACTGAGGTGTCAACTGCGAACTCATTAACAAATCCTCCTATAATATGATCGATCCAATGATCAACAATGCACGTGATCTTATACTTCGATGCTTCCAACCTTCATACTAGTTCCAGGGTCCACATAATAGGACCATCAAGCTTCCACCTTCCTTGGCTATCTGCTAGCTTTGCGATACACTCGTATAGCTCAGTAGGGAAGGACACGAAGAAGATTTCATGGACCTCCATGTATAGGTAGCAGTCTAACCACTTTTCTTTTGACAATCACGGGTTCCTATTCTCCTGCACCGTGAACTCATGAATTCTTTTGTCCAACGAGCCTTCAATTTATTTCTTAGTTGGATTCCAATGATATGACATCAGACATCTCTATGTAGATTTTGGTCTTGGCAATAGAACCATTTGTTGGCTTATGGGGGCCTGACCCAAGTTCGGATTTATTTAGCCAAACAAATCCCTACACTACTAGCCCTTTCGACATCAGCCCACAGAGCACGGACTGAAGTCTCACCCGAAGCAGTATGGGGGGATGCTGGAACCAAGTTTCCACACCCTTGAGGTGTTTGTGATGTCGATTTAGTCCAACTAGATCTGCCTTCATGCAGGTTGCTTCGCGTACTGTTCTAACCTTCAATACCTTCGAAATCTGTTATATCCGTCTTTCACGCAACCCTAATCAGGGGATGAGATGCTTTTGCAATGACCTGCACTATTTCCCCAAACTACACCACATATCTTACTTATTTTCTTAACAAATCTTAGTTAACTTTGTGTAAATAGATATTCTATCTTGCATTCACTTAATCAATACAATTATACACATTCACGCATCATATAAGTATTAGAAGTGAATTTCATAGCCGAGATAACATATGCATTAAACAGGAAATAAATACACAGAAATGACAGAAAACTTCTCTTTATTAATACTTCCCACTGTGACAGAATCGACTCGCCCTGTGCACTTAGCTGTAGTGGTCCGTGCACTCAGTTGCGGACTACTAGGCCTCTATGCACTCAGCTACAGAGCCTTCTCCTACTCTATGACCCAAAACTAGACTTTACTCCATAGATCTATCTCGCATACATCATATGTTCATCTTCTCTTCCTTAGGTTAGATCTCTTAACTACTTAGAGCCTCCCTCTATTTATACAATCCCATGGTTCGCGGACCATGGGTAGATCTCTACAATTGACATTACATTAACAAAATTAAGGGTGGACAACCCTATGAATCTTTTACAAACTACGTGCTCTGTGCCCACAAAATGTAGAGTATTTACATCAGAATTACAATCTTTGACCAAAATCTGGGCTCTAAGCCCCAAAACTTCCCTTGGGGATCCCACGCCCAACAAGCTTTGGCTGCCAAATGTGGATGGAGACTAATATCTATGCACAACCGCTAGATGTCGGTGGTCACCCATAAGTATATTGTTCCCATTTCTTTATAATACTATATTAGAAGGCCATACAAACCAAGATAAAATGTATTAGTTATTTGGAGGGAAATTCTCAACTTGTTGGATATAATTCAAAGTGGCCTAGCCTTGTAGGTGGGTAGGGGCGACAGGGTAAGAATTAGTCTTGATCCATGGTTCCATTGTGGCATGAGTTAGTGATGCAGGAGCATCTGGACTTAGCTAGCAATGTGATGGTTTGTTCACATGTTGTGGCTAAATGAGTTGAATTTCATGACGTGAGTGGTCAAAAAATTAGTTTTAGTAGAGAGGTTGGATCTCTCGAAGATGAGCTTTACTTCATTATTTTAATAATTAGGAAATTGTCTTATTTTAGGCTAAGGGATAAGTTGTTAGCGTAGGTGTGTAATAGAGCTTAAAAATAGAGATTTGATTGTTAGATTGATTAAAATAGAGATTGAGTTGTTAGTACAGTTAGGATAGGATTTGACTCATATAAGAGAAAAAATGTAATGGAAAAGGATTAGCTGAGATGATTGAGAATTGAGTGAGAGGTGAGGGTTTGAGTGTTATATAGGGTTTTGAGATTGAGATAGAGGTCAATACATTGTTGTAATTGAGCTGAGAGGCAAGACTCTGTAATCGATATTATATTGAATAAATAGATTTAGTGTGCAACTGTGTTATTCTGGTGAAGACTCTCATTTAACTCTGTGTATTCACATTCTGAACGTAACCAGGTATTTTCTTCGTTTTTCACACTTTACAATTAAATCTTAGTGTTGATGTGTTTTCTCATAAATCACGGACATTTAGCATTAACGGGGTAATCTTGCGATTAAGCGTTAAAACACTTGTTAAGCGCTTTACTTAAGTTTAAGTTAATGCACGTGGTTATATTGTAAAAGCAGGTTTTAAACAACGAAGTTGGTTATCGGGTGGAAGAAAAGTTGTAAGTGGTATTTCGGGGTAGTCACTTGATTCCACTAACCGAGTGACACGTAGCACTCAGGTGGAGAGAGAAAACCGCTTTATCAGGTGGGTATTCTCTGTGCAAGTGTTTCACCTGATATCGTCGTGAACCGTTGGATCAAATGAGCGTTGATCAATGGTGGAGGAAGACCAGACTATTTCATTGATCGGATTGAATGACAATCGTTAGATCTGGAGAGAGGAGATCATCGACATAGAGCGAAGCGTTGTTTATAAAGGGAATGTCAACGTGGGACCAATGTTTTTAAGGGAAAAGTGGGACCCTCAGGATAAAGTAAGCCACGTTATAAAGTCCACTTAATGCATCTGCTTGGTTATAAAGTAACCAATAATCTATTTTGAAGACTTCACCTTGTTTTCATCAACCTCTTGCGTCAGTTAGCAGTTTTCCCCTCTTTTGATCAATATGCTCAAAGATGTATGTTTTAGCAAGCTAGAACACATAGCAAATCCAAATCTTACATCAATTTGGAGGCACATATGGCTTTTGGCCGAAGATTTGGGTCTAGAAGGGGAGCATCAGGCTTCGTGGTAGGCCACTCTACAATCTCTAACTCTTTCTTGGAGAATCCACGTTCGATTAGACTGGTGGCATTGGAAAGAGGATGCAAAGGAATATTGCAGGACACAATTACAAACCTTAGAGATCTAAAACTGATAACAAACTTGATGAACTTATTTGTAGAATTTTCCTATTTGGATCCCAATCTCCTAAGCTGGGATTCATCTTCCTTCTAGTGGATAGAGTGGAAGTGGTGCAAAAATGGTAGTGGAAAGTGGTATGGAAAGCTAAATTCTCCCCAAAATCAAAATTATTTATGTGGTGCCTTATCATGAAGAAGGTTCCCACCTAGTATATTCTCTAAAGAAGGTACATGATTGCACCTAGCTAGTGTTCATTATGTCAAAATAATGGGAAAAATTTTGTGCATTTATTCATGCCATGTCCCTTCTTTATACTGGTGTGGAATGTATGTAGAGTTATCCTGAATCACTCTATTCTCTTGGAAGGGTTGAATCTGGAGGTTTCCTAGCAAAAATGGTGTGACAACTCCATATGTTTCTCTTTCAAAGCCCTTCTTCTAATTATATGTTGGGGGGTATGGTTAGCCAAAAAAGGGGAGATTTTAAAGAATAATATTATGGTCCCTGTTCACATTGTTAATCCATATTAGATTATTATATTTTTTTCATCCATATCAATGCTTTTAGAGTGGAAAAATTTGGAGGAATCAGCTCACGGGGTTGTTTTTACCGATGGGACCCAATTTGGCAAAATAGGGTCCAAAAGCTTTTAAGAGCATTTTGAGGCATCAAACAACGTTTTTTGGGTAAAAAATTTCCTCTTTAGCATGTAACCTTTTCATGCTATTCTACACGCAAAGACCTTTCCAACAACGTAAGAATTGTGTCAATCAAAGTTTGTATGTCAAAGTTATTCCACTCAAAAGTTGACCTTCATGTTTTTACCACCATAATTCAAGAGGATGTCACTTCAGTCCACATTATTCATGAAAAGGGGCTAGCCATGTGATTATGATGTAGAGGACTCTAGAAGAATCTATATTGTAACTTGGTTAATAGTTGAGGTAGTCAAACCTAACCAATAGTAGGCTATGGAGTTGTGTTATAACCGTGCCACAAGGAGGAAAAGGGATTCCATTATTTTGAGTGCATTTTTTCCATAGCTTAGCAAAAATAGCTAAGAGGGATAGGAGGTATATCACACAAAGAATATTTGTGCATTGTAGCAGCCCAAAGGCCACAAGCCATACTTCTTTGTAGTTGTAGCCATATTTCCATTCAGAGAAAGAGAGTGGAGTGGCCTCACCTTCCAGTTGGGTCCTTCTCCTAAAAGGGTTTCCAAGAGCATATCTTGTGTCAAATGTGTGAGTGAGATTTTATTTTATCGTTCTCAATTTTTTGCATAGTTTCCATTTGCATGCATGCAATATTAATAGTAAGTCTACATATCTAGAAATCTAATAAAACTATAGTAGTGTAGAATTTCATATTTTTAATATAATATTATCAGATGTGTTGCGTTGAACTGTCCAGTGGAATATCCACAACAATTTACATAACATATTGGTATCAGAGTAGGTTTCCTTGGGTATTTTGTAGATATTTGCATGAGATCTAGATCATCTGGGTGAAAATTCGAAAAACCCTAATCATGGTCGACGAATCTGTGAATGACCCTCATGATCTTGCAGAGGAGAAGTTTTCATGGCCAGAAAAACAAGTCACAGATATATGTTAATGTAAATCTACTCATGGAGGCCATGCACAATAAGCTTGGGATATTTGGAGAAGACAAGTTCAAATGCATAGGACAAATCAGAAAGGGGATTAGGAGATCAGGAAGAAAAAAAGAATCAAGCGAAGAAAGAAATCGGAAAAGATCAACCCAGTTTAAGTGTCGTAAATCAATCACAAACCCTATTTAATATGGAAGCAAAGGTCGATATCAAGCCGTACCATAGTGAGATCGATGCTCTGAAGATGAATCACTGGTTGCAGTAACTGGAAGTGTATTTCAGTGTCGATAAAATTGAAGAAGAACAGATCTCATTTGCGTAGTTGAAATTAAAGGGACATGCCCTGACTTGGTGGGAGAGCCTCCAATGACTAAGTTATATGACTTTAAAACCCTCATTAAGTCACCATTTTAACCTATTAGGTATGTAGAGGACCATTGGATCACGTGGCACTACTTTAGGCAAAAGCCAAACCAAAGTGTGCAGGAGTACACAACATAGTTCAGAAAGATGGCTATAATGTTGGGTATCTCCCCAAAAGAACCCAAATGTACTTTTCAAGTATTTAAGTGGTCTACACTAGCATATGTGTGAGAAAGTAATGTTGTTCAAGCCTAAATCAATGCATGAGACTTGTGTCTAGGCATAATACCTGGAGAACATAGGCATGAAGAGAGCACAATTGAGTGGATCGAAGAAGAAGGAGCAACAACACACTTCTAAGGAGGGGTAGAAGAATAAAAAAGGGGAAAGATAAAAATACAATAGCCACAACACACTAGTGAAAATATCCCAATAACAATTGTAACCACTACAACATTGAAAACCATACAGAGGATAAGTGTTGGAAGTTGCATCCAGACCTAAACCCGAAGAATAAAAATATAGGCAATAAGAAGAAGAGTCTTATGGCCAGTGATTTGAGAAACCAAGTTGAAAGTGACTCAGACGTGGATGAGAATATCGTTTTTACATTAGTGTAGAAGGAGGTGAACCTAAGTAGCCTTCAATAACAGGAAGAGAAATAAATGACCAAACTCTTTCATATAAATATAGAGGTCAAGAAGACAAAGATAGATGCTCTATTTAACTCACGATCGTAGGTGAATCTCATTGCAACAAAGATGGTCAAGAATTTAGGGATAGAAGTTCATGATCATCCAAACCCATATCTATTGGGATGGGTAAATAAGACTGTAGAGTTGAATGTAACAAAACAATGCAAAATTAGATTTTCCATCGGTGTTGATTTTATTGATGAAGTAGAACTAGATGTGGTTCCCCTTTATGTATGTGGAGAAGTGTTTGGGAGTCCCTACATGTACATGTGAGATGAAATATTCATGTGGAGAGCCAACCGATATTGGCTCGTTAAAGATGGAAAATACTTCATCATCAATGTGTACAAAGGCAAGTCAATAATTTCACTAGTAAGTGCCAACGAAGTGAAGAAATTGATTAGTTCTAGCAATATGTTTTATTTTAATTTGAATATCAGAGTATCCACAATAATATTCATACTTGTCAATGTTTCAAATCCCAACAAGGATCCATCATCAGGACAATTGTTGAATGATGATAAAAGAATATCTTAGTGAGGAGATAAATAGTGTTAAGATATTTTATTTTCAAGAAGATGCGGTCAGCTTTAATTTT
>APFE030241184.1:45145-70866 GCA_000404065.3 Pinus taeda
AACAAGGCTACACAAAGCACCCATTAGACTTGTTGGCATAATGACTAGCCAAATTCACTCTATTAACATAAAAATAATAAAAAACATGCAATAAACAAATGAGAATGGTGGACTAAGCTAAATTAGGAAGTTGAATGAGCCCAAATAATTGTGCATTTTTGGGGCTCATCAGTATGTTGTTATGCTCTTAACTTTCAAGACGATACTAGAATACAAAATATGCGAAGAAATATACCCAGAACATAGAATAATGAGAAATAACAACAAGTATTTTATTATTTAGAAAGCAATGTTCACTTGCCTCTTCGAGGGGGCAACCTCCAATAGAGCTGAGCTCAATTAAAAAATAAGACACAATGCTCCTCTAGGGGAGTCTCTATCCTTTATATAGGATTCATACATGCAATACCATGGGGCAATCCCATGGTTCTTATTAATACCATCTATCTAATACCATGGCCCATTTGCAACTAACTGTGGTCCCTTCATTAAATGCGGGTTAACCACTTACAATTATTAATATGGGCTTTATTGACTCTTTACTTAACTATAACTATGACTCAATCCTATTACATAAATAAGGGGGTTAGGTTTAGACCCTAACATGCCCTCCCCCATAAGAATAGCCTTGTCCTCAAGGCTGAAGCTACGGAAATTGCTGAAGGATAGTAGTTGGTTCCCAGATTGCATCTTCCACAGAGGTGTCTTTCCACTTGACGAGGACTTCCTTGATCATGCGGCCATGTAGGTGCCGCTCTCGTGTGTCAAGAACCAGGTTGGAGCCAGATTGACCCTTCTTCATCCACTTCAGGTAGACTGGTTTGAATTTTTCAATGGTTCCCAATCACTTTCTTGAGGCATGAGACATGGAAGACTGGATGGATTTTTGTAATGGGTGGAAAAGCTAGCTTGTAGGCAACTTCTTCAATGCGCTGAAGTACTTGATATGGTCCATAGAATTTTGGAGATAATTTCTGACAACCCTTGTCTTTGAGTGATGTTTGCTTATATGGTTGCAGCCTCAAAAATACCTCATCGCCTTCTTGAAATTGGCATTTTGAGCAATGTTGATCTGCTTGTTACTTCATGCGGTTTTGGGCTTGATGAAGATTCTCTCTAAGGTGGGCCAGCATGGTTGTGCGATTCTGTAGGAGTTGATCCACTGCTTGTACCTTCGAGCATCCCTTGATATAAGAAGTAGGGGAAGGAGGGAGTTGACCATAAACTGCTTCATATGGAGTCATTTTGGTGGTGGCATGATGGTTGGTGTTATACCACCATTCGGCTAGAGGTAACCACTGTACCCAGAGATGTTGCTTTTTTAAAGTGAAACACCTAAGGTAGGTCTCCAAACATTTGTTGACTGCTTTAGTTTGACCATCAGTTTGTGGATGATAGGAAGTATTGAGTTGTAGTTGGGTACCTTGTAGCCGGAAGAGTTCCTACCAAAAGTTACTGGTGAAGATCAGGTCACGATAAGACACAATGGAAGTGGACAATGATTAATGAGTTGGGAGAGCCAGGTATGTGAAAACCATTCCTTGTGAGCCTCTTCAATCCATTTTGGAATGGGAAGAGAAATTGCCAGCAGGGTACTTTCCTCCTCAAATTGGCAGGATAATGCATCTGCTACAATATTTTCGCTCCCTTTCTTGTAAATTATCTCATAATCATATCCCAGCATTTTGGCGAGCCATTTATTTTGTTGTGGCGAGGATAGGCATTGCTCCAAAAAATATTTAAGGCTTTGATGGTCTGTGCAGATTTGGAAACGTCGCCCCAATAAGTATGGTCGCCAAGTATCTACTGCATGTAAGATGGCCATGATCTCCTTCTCATAGGTAGATTGTCCCAGATTTGTCCCACTTAGTTGTTGGCTTGTGAAGGCCAAGGGTCGACCTTCCTGCATTAAGACTGCCCTAATACCCATACCAGAAGCATCACATTCAATCACAAAAGATTTGGTGAAGTCGAGTAATGATAAGACTGGAGTGGAACACATGGCATGTTTGAGAGCTATAAAGGCCTGTTGTGCTTCATCATTCCAGAGGAATGAATTTTTCTTGAGGAGTTGAATGAGGGGCCTAGCAATGCGACCATAATTATGGACAAATTTGCGATAGTAGCTTGTGAGACCCAAGAATCCTCTCAAGCTCTTCAAGATCTTTGGTTGAGGCCAATCCTGCATTGCCTGGATATTTTTGGGGTCTACCTTGACACCTTCACGCCCCACAATGTGGCCCAAATACTCAACTTCTTCCATGCCAAAAGAGCAATTGGACATCTTGACAAATAATTTATGCTTGCGGAGTAGTTGCATGAGCAGATCTACATGCTGAAGATGTGTGGCCCAGGTGCGACTGTAGATGAGGATGTCATCAAAGAAAACAAGGACAAATTTTTTGAGATATGGTTTGAGCAAGTAGTTCATAAGGCTCTGAAAAGTGGATGGGGCATTACAAAGACCAAGTGGCATGACCAGGAACTCATAATGGCCTTCATGAGTTCGGAAAGCAGTCTTTGGAATGTCTACTTCTTTCATGCGAATTTTGTGATAGCCCGGGCGAAGGTCGAGCTTAGTAAAGAATTGAGCCCCATTTAGTTCATCCAGCAAATCATCAACAACCGGGATGGGAAATTTATCTTTGACTGTCAACTTATTGAGGGCCTTGAAGTCTAGACACATATGCCATTCCCCATCTTTCTTGAGCACCATGACCACAGACGATGAATAAGGACTAATGCTGGGACGAATGACGCCTGCTTCCAAGAGTTCCTTGATGATTTTTTCAATTTCATTATTTTGGGTGAATGGATATCTATATGGGCACACATTTGGTGGTTGGGCCTCTGGGACCAAAGTAATTCTATGATCATGTTCCCCTCTCGAGGGTGGAAGCTCATGAGGCTTGTCAAAGACTAGCAGATGGTTTTTTAAGATCTGTTGCATCTCAGGATGAATATGAAGAGAATTGGATTTGAAGGCTTGGATGGCATTAAATTGGGCTATAACTCCATGGTGGCCCTTTTTTAACAATTTTTCCATCTGATGTGAGCTGATGATAAAGGGAGCTCCTGCCTGGAGTCCGCAGAGGGTATGTGTGTGGTTGTTCTGCTTAAAGCTCATATATAACTCCTGGAAATCCATTGTGATTGGGCCAAGTGTGCGAAGCCATTCAACACCTAAGACAATGTCACACCCTCCCATGTGTATGGCAAACATGTGGGTCTTTAACTGATAATCCCCATTTGAAGTTTGACATTTTCACAGCAGCCTTCACATTTCATTGTCCCCCATCAGCAATTTGGACCTAGAAGTTAGAAACTGCTCGGACAAAACAATGCAATGCTTCCACGACTCTTTGATGGATAAAGTTATGTGTACTGCCACTATTAATCAAGACTACTACTGGGCAATGATTAATAAAACCTCTGATTTTGAGAGTTTGGGGAGAAGAAATCCTGGCTAAAGCATGTAGCGAGATAACTGGTTCTTCAGGTACATTGTCCTGTTGGTTGTCCTCTTCTTCCTCCTCTGGTTCCTGAAGTGGTGGGGCTTCCTCCAATGAACTGTGATCAGTAGCATCAATTTGAAAGAATTTGAGCTCCTTGCATTTATGCCTAGGGGAGTGTTTCTCATCATAGTAGTAACACAATCCTTGCTTTCTTCTTTCCTCCATTTCTGTTGGTGACACCTTTTGAACCTTGAGTGTTTGGCTAGTGCTTTGAGCCTGGGTGGGGCAACCCTTGGCTATGAAATTTGGGCGATTGGATTGGGCCGCTAATGCACGTTCTACTTCATGAGCTATCCTGCAAGCATCCAGCCATGAGATAGGGTGTTGCAGTTAGACGTGGGCATGTATGGATTCTTTGAGACCATTGACAAAACATTCCAAGTAGAACTAATCGTGTAGACCTCCTATGCGGAAGGCTAAGGCTTCAAAGGCTATAATATATTCGTTCACTGTTCCTATCTGTCAAAGCTTAGTGAGACAACCCAAAAAGTTAGATTCATGGTGAAGGAAATCCGTAAGAGCTTTTTCTAATGTTTTCCAAGTCATGGGCCTTCCATAGCAATGTTGATGCCATTGCCACCATTGTCATCTTTCATTTTCCAAGTACATGCTACCCACACTAAGCTGAGTCACATCATCCATGATGTGAGTCAGTGTGAAATATTGCTCCATTTGTGCTATCCATGTGGCTGGGTGAGAGCCATCAAATTTATACATATCCAGCTTGGGTGGTCACGGCTGGGATTGTTGGTGGGTGCCAAAGTGGCGAAGAGACTGGCTAGACTCGCCCTCAATGTTTTCATTGCCAATATATGCCTTCCCGTGTTCCTCCATCTTGCCCTTTGAGAGTGTTTCATTTAAGTTCTTCAGCTGCAACAGTACATCTTTCAATTGTGATTTAAGGTTGTCAATCCTCTCATTGGCCATAGCTTGAGCTCTAGTTTGTACCATGCACCGATCCGATGTACTTGAAATTTGGGACCGCCTGAAATTTTTGGCACTAACAATTGAATGGTACCACCTTGCTCAACTTGTCGATCTAATTCTTATGGGCTAAGTCTCCAATAAGCATCCCAGGGGGTCTCAGACTCCCAGGAATACTGCAGTGGCTGAATCCCAGAAAATTCAATGTTGCCCAATTTCCTGTAAAAATCACGCCCAGGTATAGGAACCCACACAATTAGTTAGATCTGAATGGCAGATCTGATTGTTGCGATGGCTACAGAGCCCAAACTGCTAGAGATGGATGGTGGATCTGATGGATCTGATAGATCTGAATGGCTGATCTGATAGATCTGAACGACGGAACTGATTACTGCTACTGCAACAAAACCCCACTTGCGAGATTTGATCTGGCAAAGATAATGCGTGATCCAAAGATAGAGAAGGTAACTATGGTCTCCAGGAGTGTCAGGTGCTACAGATTGCAATATACATAAGGTTCTGATAGTAGTACTTGGCCCAATATTTCGGGGCACTAACCAAGGAGGATCAACCATACCCTTAGCTGTACAACCCGACTACCCTATTGTACGCGTGAGTAATCTCCCCGAGTGCTGTTCTCGGTGTACTGTAGCAGCAAGACGGTCGACAATTTATCTATGGCGAGGTCTCAAGGGAGCTAGGGGGCTTCCAATATACCCAGAGGGTACTTGGAAGAGAGTCCATGCGCGGTTCTGTCTAATGCACTACTAATCGAAGGGGTACCTACAGGGTTTACAAGGGAGTCCAACAAGCGTGACCACCTCTTGTATTTCCTACGTGCATGCCTCCCCAAATCCATAGGTTTATGCGCTCAACAATAGATCCCGTGGTATAAAGATGCTGGAACACGTCTCTAGCCAAATTTTTTTTTTGGCTAAAAGTTGGAGATCCCACCGGCATTGGAAAGCGCTCTGATACCACTTGTTATTCTCTTAACCTGCAAGACGATACCAAAATACCAAATATGTGAAGAAATATACCCATAACATAGAACAATGAGAAATAACAACAAGTATTTTATTATTCAGAAAGCACTATTCACTTGCCTCTTCGAGGGGGCAACCTCAAATAGAGTTGAGCTAAATTACAAAATAAGACACAATGCTCCTCGAGGGGAGTCTCTATCCTTTATATAGGATTCTTACATGCAATACCATGGGGCAATCCCATGGTTCTTTTTAATGCCATCTATCTAATACCATGGCCCATTTGCAACTAATTGTGGTCCCTTCATTAAATGCGGGTTAACCACTTACAATTATTAACATGGGCTTTATTTACTCTTTACTTAACTATAACTATGAATCAATCCTATTACATAAATAAGAGGGTTAGGGATATGATATGGGAGCAATATTGATGCAGGGAGGAAGGCATGTATGCTATTATTCTAAAGTATTTCAAAGGGAATCTCTTCATCACCCTGCCTACAACAAGGATCTTTATTCCCTAGTGAAATTTGTGAAGAAGTGGAAGCGCTATCTGATGGGAAAGGAGACAATAGTCACGCAGATCATCAACCACTACCATAATTGCAAGCCTAGAGTAAGCTACAACAAGTTTATATAACAATTTCATTTGGAGATCAAGTAAAAGAAGGGAAACAAAAACAAGCTAGACAACATGCTTTCAAGGCCACCCACATCAAAGATTACAACTTTAGAAACTCTGACATATGGAGCCATTCACCCATGATGAATATAGAGAGGCATATTTAGAAGATGAGAACTTTAAGGAGGTGTTTCAGGATTAAGAGTAATGTACATGATGGTGACATCATTGTTGACTACCATCTCTAGGATGGGTTACTATGTAGGTTGGATAAGCTATGTGTTCCTAAAGGTGAGTGATGCAACTGATTAGAGAGGCTCACACCTCCAAGGTTGCAGGGCACTTTGGTGTAGGGAAGACCATGACCAACTTGCAGAGGTATGTGTATTGGCCCAAGATGCTAGAGTAGGTAGTTAGGTTCATAAGAGGATGCATGCTTTGTGGTACCAAAAACCCTAACAACAAGAAACAAGGTCCATATCATCCCTTACTTGTACCCAATCGTCCTTAGGAAAGCATATCCATGGAATTTGTGGGAGGTTTACCAACAAATAGAAAGGGACACGACTACCTGTTCATGGTAGTTGACATGTTCAACAAGATTTGTGTTTTGATGCCCTGTAAAAATACCATTAGTGGGCAAGAAGAAACAAATTTTTTCTTTGGACAGGTCTAGGTGCACTCTGCAATACCAAGGAGCATCGTATTAGATAGGGATATAAGACTTCTCATTGCATTATGAAATACATTGTGGAATAAGATGAATGCAAAGTTGAAGAGATCTACAACACTCCATCCACAGGCAAATGGATAGACAAAATTAGTCAACGAGACTTTGGTGCGACTTTTGAGGGGATACAACCAGAAGCATCTGAAGACTTGGGATGAAAATTTGGTATATATACAAAATTCTTATAATAAAGCAATCCACACTTCTACATGAAAGCCCCCATTTGAAACCTATTTTGGATATTTGCACCTTCACCTTTGGACATTGCATATGGGCAATAAGGAGGAGTGATGGAAGATCTTATAGGAGATGCCTTGAGGGATGAAAATTTTGTAGAAAATATTCGGTAGATATATATACAGGTACAAGGGACATTAAAAAAGTCGTAGGAGAAATATAAGGCCAAGCATGATCATAATAGAACAAAGAAATCATTCAAGGTGGGATACAAAGTATGGCTACAATTGAATAAGGAGAGGCTACAGGGGCCTAGTAAGAAGATCAAGGCTCCATGGTATGGACCCTTCAAGATACTATAAAAGGTGTGTAATAATGCCTATCAACTCATTTTACCACCATATATGCACATTTACTCAATTGCGAATGTAGAGAATATGAAACTCTATGAGCCTTCCATGCTAGAATAGGAAGAGGAACATGTCCTACCTTTTGTGGAGTATTTGGTACCAAATTGTCAGGCAGAGTTAATAAAAGATACAATTTTGTAGGAGAGGTCCAAAACTACAAGACATGGACAACATGACCTATGGAAGAATTGGTTGAAAGGACAACTTCCGAGCAAAACTAAATGGTACACCAAAGAGAAAGTGGAGGAAACATTTCCTCACCTCATTCAGTATAAGATTTTGGGGGCCAAAATCCTCCCAAAATGGGGAGGTGTGATCTAGATTGGATCATTATATTGTTTTTCATCCATATCAATGATTTTAGAGTGGAAAATGTTGACGAATAATCTCACGAGACCATTTTTATCGATGGGGCACAGTTTGGAAAAACAGGGTCCAAATGATTTCGAGAGTGTTTTGAGGCATAAAACGACATTTTTTGGGGTAAAAATTTTCCTCTTTAATTCTGCATATTTCATGCTATTCTACATAGAGATACCTTTCCAATGATGCAAGGATTGCATAAATATATGTAAACTTTATGTCACTGAGAAATCGACCTTCATGTTTTCAGCACCATAATTCGAGAGGATGCCATGTCAGACCTCATTATTCATGAAAAAACGCTAGCCACATGATTATGATGTAGAAGACTCTAGAAGAATCTATATTGTAACTCTAGTTAATATTTGAGGTTTTCATACCTAATCACTGGTAGGTTATCGGACTATGTTATAACCAGGCCACTAGGAGGAAAAGGGATTCCATTCTTTCAAGTGAATTTGTTCCATAGATGAGAAAAACTAGCCAAGATGGATAGGAGGTAGAGCCCACAGAGAGAATTTGTGTACTAAATCATCCCACGGGCCACAAACCATACTTTTTTAAACTTGTAGCCACATTTCCATTCAGAGAAAAAGAGTGAAGTGAGCTCACCTTCCAGTTGGATTTTTCTCCCAAAAGGGTTTCCTAGAGAATATCTTGTGTCAAATGCGTGTGTGCGATTTTATTTTTTTATTCTCTATTTTCTGCATAATGTCCATTTACATGCATGCACTATTAATAGTAAATCTAATAAAATTGTAATAGTGTAGAATTTCAAAATTTTTATATTATATTATCAGATGTGTTGTGACAAATTGTCTAATGGAATATCCACAATATTTTATAGATTAATTGCAAATGAGTTTTTGGCTATATTAATTCATTTCCCTCAGGGAAAAGGTATTGTATCCCCCATTGTCATAAATCCCTAGAACATTGATAATTCATTGTCGTGGGCTTACTTCGATGGTGCCTCTATCAATAATGGACAAAACAATGGAGGAGGATTTATCTTATCCTTTGCTCTTGATAAAATTTTCAACTTTCAAAGTAAAAATGAGTTGGATCACAGGAAAAATAATTAAGAGGAATCATGGAATTCAAAAACGTGCTTTTGTTTGCAAAAGAGTAGGGATGCACTTAGTTACATATATTTGGGGACTCAATGTTAACTATAAACTGGATCAATAACACTAATGATTGCAAAAATATTTTTCTATTTCCTATTCTTGAGGAGGTCAAGTGAATTATTGAAACATTCATCTCATTTTCATGTTATCATATCTATAGGGAAGGGAACCATATTACAGAGTGCTTGTCCAAAGAAGGTATCCTTTTGGAAAATATTTTTGGGATTTAACTAAATTGGTTGTTGGAAAATGTAACTAGGCTCATTCTTCATAATTGTCTTTGTAATTGTATCAATATATATTTCTTGTAAAAAGGAAAAAAAAAAGAAAAAGAAAATTATTATTATTATTATTATTTTTCTAGTCAAACATGTTCTTCATGCTTCTAGGGTTCATTGAGTCAAGAAGAAGATTTATTATGTGTCAAATTCCCATTTGGACTAATATGTATCAAAAGAAAAATATTATTTTTATGTTTAAAAGAATCATTTTGACTCCCAAGACCAAGTCATCCGTCCCAGTAAAAATCGGCCTAGAAGACACCCATTTCAACCACATGGATGGCTATAAAAGGAAGAGATTTCATCCTCATTTGCACACTCCCATGCACAAGTTTGATCTCTAAGGAAGAAAGGAAGAAAATAGGTGCAAAGGCCAAGGAAGAAAAGAAGAATTCAAAATTTTTCTAGTTTCTGCCCACACGTGCGAGAATTCTAGGGTAATTTTGCAGGCTACAAGGCCAAATTTGTAGGTCCAAACTGCAGATTTAAGTTGCAAGGAAAAAATTATAAGTTTGACAAGATTTTGTGAAGTTTGAACATCATTGACTTTGTGGAATTTGACTTGTTTGAGGAAAGTTATGAAGGATGGATGACTTGGTTCTTGTGGAGGTCTTGATTTTGATCTTTGGGTCTTGGATGTCTCACTTTGATCTAATTCTATAAGAAGAGAAGTTGTTTGGTTTTTCCCCTTGTGGGGTTTTCCCTAGCTTGGAGCCCATATCTTGTGTTCTTTGTGTGATCTTAATGCATTTTATGTTTTGATAATTTCACGATGAAGAAGACATAATTAAGCAATAAAAGCCAACAAATACTCATATGTAACTATCAAGTAAGAGGAATCAACCCTAATCTTCAAGTACTTTGATTTCTCAACACTCGTCAGTGGCCAATCACATGAATACTTCCATCGACCATACATTGATACAATCCAATATGTTGCAATAGAATAAGTATGTTAACACAAGGTTCTACACATCTATAATTTATACTGCTTATGGATATGCACTCAACACATGTTTCTATTGAAAATTCTTTTTGTTTATTTTCATGAACAATTTGGTTTTTTTTTGTATTCTCATGGGAAAATGTGATGATGTTATGATATATATTGTATTTATCTCAAAATTCAAAGTTATCAGAATGGCTCGAAACCAGAACGACCGCGTCCATCTCGGAAAAATGATTCTAACGCAACTCATTTTGTCGAAAACCGAGCTCGTATGAGAAAGTTATTGTGTTCTGATCGCTTTGCTAAACAGGCAAAATTTGCAAAAAAAATGCCTAGTCATTGCACAGTCAATAGTCCATACTGATAACGTGGAAAGTGACTAGGCATGGTCAATGGTGAATCACAAAAGTACAAGTGGCATCATTTGATTGGGTTATACAAGTGGTGTGTTGGCACAATCTGATTGGTTTATTTTTGGACCAATGGAGGAATGTCACATGGAAAGCCCGAAGGCTGCCACATGGCACCTCCAAAAGGCGTTGACAGTCCCTACATAGTTCAAAAAATTATTGCGGAGGCGTCGGGGCTCGACCCCGCAACCTCCCCTCTGTAGTCCAAGCCACATACCATCTTTACTACTGGGTGTTTCTTACCCCATAAGTTCGCAGTTTGTATTTCAATTTTAATATGGTTGGAGTGAGTAGCTACGAGGGCCATCCCTCCACATGTGATCACAAAAACACAATGCGTTTACGTTATGAAACCCAGCAGCTTCAACCCACAAACAAACCTACGACAGTAAGCTAACCATTTGTGAACAAAGTTGCGGATAATGCTATGGTCAATTAACTCCGGTGGACAGTTCCAAATGTTAACGTTTGTTGTTACTGCATGTGAACACAATTTCCGTAACCCCTAATGGTTAACCACTCTGATGGCTTTGGCTCCGACTCCAACGGTTAATGCGATATGAACCCCGCATGTGAACACTACGTCAAAACCGTCGAATGTTACGATTTTGGTTAACACTAATCCCGAGGTTATATTAATTAATCTGGGTTTAAAGCTAATAAGCACAATTTAACACTAGTTAACTCCGATTTTGGTTTGAAGGAAGTTTGGCAGTGCCCCCAATTTCGGGCCTACCTCTAAATTTAGCGCACTAACTAGAGTCATTCCAGAATTAGAGGAGAAATTATAGGAAAATATTGTCTGAGTCATAGAGAAGGCAATTTTCGACCAAATTGAGCTCAAGAAGAGGTGTTCTTGGCTAATTCGAACATTATGAACACATTGGTGCAAGTATCAGGAACCATAGAGCTTTGTAAACAACATTTTGCCACATTGACCTAATATAGAGGCCTTAGCCATGGAAGCTGGACCAAGGAGATGTAGCCCAGGAGGGGTGAACTCCTTCATCAAAAAATTGTGTTAAAGTGTCTCTTTGATGGTTGATGTACTTTGAATGTATGTTGTTCAGTATTTGTTTTTGAAGCTATTTTGCTCATGAATGTCATTTTAAACTTAAGGAAATTTATTTGTTTACATGAACAAAAAACTAAGGAAACCAGAGTACAAGAAGCATTAACAAAGCATATGTTTAGAAATCTGTAATTGATATTAGCACAACAAAAACTAATCATTCAAAAACAGATCACCTTTCTGGAGTATTTTTCGATTCCTTGATTGTGATAGCTTCTGCACTAACTCGTGTGAAAGATGTAGTCCCTACCATTCTCTTGATCGGTCAGCACACATTCCAAGCCAAGTCAACTTAGTTGTTTCGATTGGGGATGATGGGAATATGGATGCACGTGATATAATTTTCGTAGTTTAAGTTTCATCTATAGTGTTGCTCTGCTGCCAGCAAGCCTGGACAATACCCCAACGGAGTCCTACAGGATAACAAGCATCTCTCTGCTACCAGCGAACTTGGGCAGTACCCCGACATAGTTACTTGTATCACCTCTCTGCATAGGAAGCCTTTCTCTTCTTTCGCCTTATTCATTTTTCAAAAAAAATATGCATAGGCATTTATTTATTTAAGATGCGGAAGAGGGATCCCAACTTATTGAGAGTAGAAGAGGTTGTTCCTTCGGAGAAGTATGTTATACATACCTCTGATATACTTGTTAAGGTTTTCGCCCTCACCTTACTCTACTCGACTGAGCTGACAAGGGTTAACCCAAAAGAACGAATTATAGTAGGCGGTACTAGTTAACAGTGCAAGTGTTGCATTTTCACCAAGACTCACTCTGAACAAAACGTATTTTCCATCAAGGCATCATCGACTGAAGACAGAAAGCTCTTCATAGAGAGCTAAGGCACCATATAAACATATGTTGATAGATGTACAAGTCCTCTTAGACTTTCCTGGCTTGTCTCGAGATCCAAACATGTTTTCATAAGTGGCTAACCTACGGGTACAAGCAAGCAAAGAAAGAAAAAAATAAAAAAGAAGAATTAAAGGAAAAGAAAAACAACTAAGCAAAGAAAACAAGCAAGGAAAACATGCAAACCAAGAAGCAAAGAAAAGCAAGAAAGAAAACACTACTCCTACCCCTATGCTAAATAAGGCATGGGCCTACTCATGTGAAGTGATATTTCCAATGTAGCCACCGACGCATTGGTTGCCCCATGTTGGCAAAGGAATGGTAAACAAGAAAGATATGCATGTAAACCAGTGAACAAGAAAGATACATCAGCGAAGACCAACATGCTCTAAGTTCTAAAGCATCTAAAGAAAATAAAAGAGTGAATGCAAAAAACAAACATTTTGCAGACGTACCATGATGGTGTGGCGTACTGTGTGTAGATGATAGGCATACACACTCTTTGGACTGTGACATATGAGTGAACATGAGAAAGACAGACAAATTATGCTTTGCAAGCGTCCTTTTTGTGTAAGATTCCTCCAATGCATGAGCGATGGGATCATGTGATCCGACTAGAGGATGTGAACTCTGTGTCTTGGATTGATCTTCAATATGAAGCAGAGAGTGATGAGGAGCTTCGGGTGTTTCAAAAAATTTCTGATTGGAAATGGAACTAACATCAAGGAAGCAAGGGCCTGACATAACCATCAGCTCAAGCTAAAGTGCCTCGACATCTTGGGAAGGGTTTCCAATTTGTCAATAGATAGATCATCGGAGACAAGTGGATCAGAAAGATTAACAACCATTGAATCAACAACGTGATCAAATAAAGAAGTACAGAGATCACGACAACCACGATTAGAAAATTAGGGATGTTCGTTGGGATCCTCATGATTTGATGAACCATGCAGAGGGGTAGATGAGAAATAATAATTTTCACCCTCTATGTTTTCAGAAATGAAAGATGACAGACAAGACAAATTTTCAAAGGAAATTGTGTCCTCTATGCAATGTAATGACAGCCTGACATCCAGTGTTTCCGATGAATGATTGGAAGTAGAAACACCCGAAGATGAGTTTTCACATGGGAAATCAAAAGTGAAAGAATCACAAGGGATGTTCAGATAGATCAGATGAGGCGCGGATGGAAGGGAGTCATCCTTCACCGTGGTTTCTTCTTCAGATTCCTGCACACACTCATCATGAATGATAGTGCACGTTGGTTGCACAACACCAATTCCATTGACGCCTTGATCCTCTTTCACAACAAGTGTGTAGTCCATAACGGAAGAACACAAGATTGTGCAATCCAAAGGATCAACAAAATGCGGGGATGGAGGTTGAGGTAACAAGTCCATATGACAACCAACAAGCTTCCAAGCCAAATCTTCCCAAATATCAAGAACATGCGGAGTAGGAGGATGTGACAGTTCAACAGATGTGTACGCACCTTCTCCCACCTCACATGGTGGAGCTAGAGCTATTTGATGAGAAGAGGAAAGATAGTCACTTGTGACAACGACCTTTTCTGTCTTAGATTTGGCATCTCTAACATTGTGGTATGCTGGAAGGGGTTCAAATGATTCTAAGAATTTCAGATTTTAGGATATGTAAAGAGGATACTTAAATCTTCCATCAAGGAATTCCCAATCAATTTCATCTTCAGGAAATAGATATGCAAGATTACAAAATTGCATGTGAAATTGTTGAATGGATTCATTGGGTGTTTTTCGTAATTTCATAATTTCTTTATTGAGTGCTTTACGATCAAAATGATTGAAAGCACGGGTTATCTTTGTGAACAAATGATGGAAAGAGTGAATAGATGTTTCGGGAAATGTGGCACACCATAGCAATGGGTGCCCTCGAAGCATGTATGTGAACAACGTGCAGGTCATGTAATCTTCATGGATTTCGTGTCTTACATAGGGGCCTACGACACCAACTGCGTGTCTAGCCACGGATTCTCTACCTTCACCATCGTATGTATTACATGACAAGTCATTCCATATCTCTTTCGATATTTCAAATTCGTTTCCGTAAGACATACACTCCAAAAGATAAATTATGTGGTTAGTCGTGATAAGTATGTGAAGATTTAAAACAGATTGCGAGGACTCAGCTTGTCATCTAGCCATATCACCATAAATGTTGACGGTGCTGGACCCACCAACATTCAAGTGATCTCCCCGGTATGAAGTCCCAACTAGACCTCACACCATTTGGTGTAAGATTCCCATCCAGTACGATGGCTCGGTTTCCATTATCTTAAAGACATGCCTTAGGTCTTACTTTTCAGCACATAAGAGTGGTATACTTAGTCTTCAAAAAATGAGGTTCATGTGCCTGGTGAGTGCTTAGTGTAACTTGTGTCTAAGTTGTTTCATTGAAAAGAGAGAAGGTGAGAATGAGTCTCAAGTCGAAAGGTAATAGTCCCAACTCAGTTAGAGATCAACAACACAGCAGGACATGCATAGCTTCTAGCATATTAGTCCACACAGATGCAACAGTCACAAACACAAAGTGAATAGATAGCACATACAACACCTAGTGGAATAGTCCACATGAGTGCGACGGCCATTATAACAAGTTTACAAGAATGAATCTGTCGAGTGTCCAGCAGAATAGGCCACACGGGCGAGACAACGTTAACAACTAATACAACACATTTCCAACAGCATATGCACTAAAACAACCAAAACAGTTCAACTATCTTAGTACAAGTTAAAGCAACATGCATTACAATCATCTAAAGAATAGTCTTACAAATGAATACAATACATGTGTGAAAACGTGTTTGATTGTTAACAAGATTCTGAATTAAGTAGAAGTTCCAAGACACATCCATACACCATACATCACTAACCCCAATAGCAAAGTGTTCAAGCCAATGCTCACTCAAAGAAAATACTACATACTCTCAAGGCTATGTGGAGGAACCAAGGTGAAAATTCCTTTGCATGTACAAATGAGGGGTATATATAGCCAAGGATGAAACTAACCCTTGTGATTGTTAGAATTCCCTCATGACTGTTCGACTTCCCTCATGATTGTTTGAATTATATGACTCTTTGACTTCATATGTGGGTCTCTTAGACTTCCACGTTACTTTACATCGATTACACATTTATGACCCAAAGTAGTGATGTGGCTGAGGCAATTCATGACACAACTCGACATGATGCTACTAGTATGCACATGCTGGCTGTGATGTTCGTGTTGGGTTGTTGTGCTGCTGAGTGATGAGTGTGCTCGTGGTGTAACATAGCTTCACCTCTGTGTGGAAAAGTGCACAGAATCTTCAATGGTCTTGGTGTTCGCTTGTTAGCTCATGCATGTGCATGTGTCTCCTTTGCTTGCAATGTGGTATGCTTCGTGTGTTCATCCAACACGAGCAAGTCTTCTAGCATGCGTTCCTTATTCATCCCATTCATCATCGTGCCATGTCTCATCCATGTACCTATTTCTGCAATAAATCATGATGAGATGCCATCAAATCCATAAATTCCCTAGTCTACCATGATGCATTGCTTTCTTTCTCGGGTGCAGGTGACTAGGAGATAGGATAAGGCTTGAAAACTGCGAAAGCACATTTTAGGCCAGGATGCGAGGCTCTGGGGCACTATCAGAAAAAAATGCAGTCACTGAGAGGCTGGGTTGAGCGATCCGAGACAACAGTGACATCTGCAGGATCTGGCTCAAGTGAGAGACAAAACCACATAATTTTTCCGGGGAAGACAGTGCGAGCAACAGGAGGCACTGGTAGTGAAAACTGGGCAGATTTCCAGAGGAGGTCGGATCAGACTGCGAGAGTTTGCTGGCTAGAACTCACAGATTTGGAAGGCATTCATGGAGGACATGTCTGCACACTCTCCAAGCTAAATGGGGTGCCAAGTAGCAGGTGGATTATCAATGAAAAATGTGCAATTTTTAGGAGGAGTGACAAGGAGGCCGACAGGGGGACTTACTGAAACAATTGCATAATTTCTTGAGATAGTGCAGTGATAGGGAGTAAGTTCCTGTCCCTCATTTCTGCATAATTTCTTCAGTCATTACAAGTAGGCAGGCTGATAGATTCTATGTAATTTTTTTGATGAGTGCAGCCCTCAGCCACCACCCAAGACAAATTCTCCGTTTGACCAGCGGGAGGCTTGATGAATGGGCTTGTGGGAAGTATAGACTGAGATGGCTTCTTGGGAAACTTTTGCTCTGTTATGGGTGAAATTCAGTTGGATTGATTCCATAATTGCGCAGTGAAAATCTCTTGGAGGGCAGCCTCAATCTCTGCACAGTTCTAGGAAACCGTGCTTGGCCACTGAGGGGTGAGATTGTGCAATGCAACTCAGTGGAGCTCCAGCTGATGGAGGGTCGTCCGGTCGACAAATTTTCAAAAAAATGGCTAAGTGTGTGAGCGAGTGAACTCGTGTATACATGACCTTGCAAGCACACACTCAACATGACTCGATGACAAGACATGCCAAACCAACAAGGAAATATATGCTCAGTGTGACTGACTGCGAGACTGTCTAACGGTGAAAGCGACAAGTGCAACACTCTGGATAGACCTTCAGACGACCATGATGGCACTTGCATGACAATGCTTTCAACATGTGTGAGAATCTGACAGGTGTTTGCATAGTCGAAACAACTCATGCACACGAAGAGAAACCTTCGATATCACCAAAACAAGGTTGCAAGCATGAAATTGCAATCAACATGCCGAAGACGACAGTTGGGCAAACAAGTGAAAAGGAAGCAAAACATGTAGAGGAAATGCATGAAATAAAATTTTTGTTTGCACACATGCATCTTACTGAAGACAAGATGATATGATAATGACAAGAAATCCTATAAACTCAACTAAGAGGTGTACTTTGAAAGGTGTTCTTTACTTACCATACTTACCCTCGAGATGATCATGCATCTAACAGAGTTTGCTTGTGGTCCTCATCCTTTACCATAACTTAGTCTCTTGGTCCTTCCCCTCAACTCCTTGGGAGTGGTCTTAGCATGTCACCTTTTCCTCTAGTTACTGAGAGATAAATCAACCCAATTTCAACGATTAGTGGCTGCTGCCGGGATGAGGCCATGGGAGGCCTATCTAGGTGCTTTCTACATGTAAGATAGATAGGACAAGATGGACAACACTGCACAGTTTTGAAGCACGGGACACTGTTGCGGGATGGTGGTCCTAGGAGGACACCTCTAAGCAATTTTTTAGTGCAGTGCAGCCTGGGAAACTGAAAGGGAATACTACACAGTTTATGGATGCAAGGTACTACTGCACGATGGGTTCCAGGAGGACACATCGATGCTGTTTCAGGTTGCAAGGCAGATTGAGCAGCTAAGGGAGAATACTGTGCAATTTCTGATGACAGCTAGTTCCGGCTGGGGGAAAGGAACTAGAGGAAACCACAACATAGTTTGGATGCTAAGGGGTGTTGGGTCTCTTCACACTACGAGGTTCCAGTAGGCAAGGGAGGGAGCTTGATGGTTGCAGAAGAAAAGTGCACAATTTCGAGACGTTGGATGAGGCTAAGTTGCTTGGGAAATTGGCTAAGTCTAAGATTAGTGAAACATACGTGAACATCGATACGACTTAACTGTGATCACACATAAACACTTAGTGATGCAACATAGACCATATAAAATGCATAAGACAGACTTTGCTTGATCCAACAACCTTCGTGACAAGAGTGTGTGAAGTGAGTATGAAAAATGTTTATGTGATGATAACAACTCATGCACGCATGCTTTCCCTTGAAGCAAAAAAACATTCCCTTTGCATGGAAAACTGAAATCCCTATGCCGGAATATGGCACATGCTGCATAAAGATGAGAACATGAACGACTCTTAAGATCAAGGAGGGGAAGATTGAGATCAATATCTTACCAACAAGTGACTAATGATGATCGATCACAGGATCCAAGGTAGGCACTGAAATTTGCATGCAAGCCAAAATTTTGGAGGGTGGTTGTAGTCGCTAAAACATTGGCGACACAATAGTAGAACTCCAACTCTCTGTATGGACCTTGTTTTGTGAAAAGCAAGTCTAATATTTTCGGTGTATTGTTTGATTCTTTGATCGTGATGGCTTTTGCACTAGCTTGTGTGAAAGATGTAGTCCCTACCATTATTTTGATCGATCAATAGACATTCCAAGCCAAGTCATCATAGTTGTTTCAACTGGGGATGAGGGGTATATTGATGCGCAAGTAATATAATTTTCAGAGTTTAAGTTTCATCTCTGGTGTTGCTCTGTTGCCAATAGGCCTGGACTGTACCCCAACAAAATCACGGAGGAACACAAGTATTGCTCTGCTACCAATGAGCCTGGTTAGTACCCCAGTGGATTTACTTGTATCACCTCTCTGCAAAGGAAGCCTTTCTCTTCTGTCGCCTTATTCATTTTTCATTTTTTCATTTTTTTTTCCTTTTTCAAAGAATTGTGCATATTCATTTATTTATTTTAGAGGTGGAAGAGGGGTCCCAACTTATTGAGAGAATAAAAGGTTGTTCCTTCATAGAAGAATGTTTTATATACCTCTGAAATATTTGTTAAGGTTTCCCCCTCACCTTAATCTACTTGACTAAGCTGATAAAGGTTAACCCAAAAGAACCGATTAGAGTAGGCGGTACTAGTAAACAATGCAAGCGTTTTGTTTTCACCAAGACTCACTCTGAACAGAACGTATTTTTCATCAAGGCATCATCAACTGAAGACAACAAGCTCTTCATAAAGAGAGAGGACAACATATAACCATATGTTGATAGTTGTACATGTCCTCTTATATTTTCCCAACTTGTCTCGAGAGCCAAACATGATTTCATGAGAGGCTAACCTACGAGTACAAGTAAGAAAAGAAAGAAAAAAATAAAAAAGCAGAAGTCAAACAAAAGCAAAAAAAGTAAGAAAAACAAGCAAGCAAACTAACCAAACCAAGTAAGAAAGAAAGGCAATCATGCAAACTAGGAAGAAAAGCAAAGCAAGAAATCAAAGTTTACTCCTACTCCTACTCTAAACAGTACATGACCCTACTCATGTGAAGTGATATTTCCAATGCAGGCACTGATGCATTGGCTGAACCATGTTGGTGAAGGAATGGTAAACAAGAAAGATATGCATGTAAACTAGTGAACAAGAAAAATAGATCAGCGAATACCAACACACTTTGAGTTCTAAAGCATCCACATAAAAGAATAGAGTGAATGAAAAAAAAAAAAACATTCTGCAGACGTACTGTGGTGTTGCAACGTATTGCATGCAGAAGGTAAGCATACACACTCTTTGGAACATGACATATGAGTGAACATGAGAAAGACAAACAACTTATGCTTTGCAAGCGTGCTCGTTGTGTAAGATCCCTCCATGGCATGAGTAATGGGATCATGTGATTCAAGTGGAGGAAGTGAAATCTGTGTATTAGATTGATCTTCAATGTGAAGCAAAGAGTGATGAGGAGCCTTAGGTGTTTCAAAAATTTTCTTATTGGAAGTGGAACTAACGTTATGACAATGAGGTCCTGACATAACCATCGTCTTAGGCTGAAGTGCCTCGACATCCTACGGGTTTTCCATTTTGTCAATAGATAGATCATGGGAGACCAGTGGCTTAGAAGCATTAACAACGAGTGAATCAACATCGTGATCAAATGAAGAATTACAGTGATCACAACAACCACGATTAGAAAATTCGAGATGTTCTTCGGCATCCTCATGATTTGATGAATCATGCAAAGGAGTAGATGAGAAACAAGGATGTTCACCCTTTGTGCTTTGAGAAATGACAGATTACAGATGGGACAAATTTTTAGAGGAAGATGTGTCCTATTCGCAATGTAATGACAAGTTGACATCTGGTGTGTCCTATGAATGATCGGAAGTAGAAACATCTGGAGATGAGTTTTCACAAGGGAAATCAAAAGTGGAAGAATCACAAGGGATGTCAGGATAGAGCGGATGAGGTGCAGATGGAAGGGAGTCATCCTTCACCATGGGTTCTTATTCAGATTCCCGCACACACTCATCATGAATGATAGCACAGGTTGGTTGCACAACACCAACTCCGTTGACAACTTGATCCTTGTTCACAACAAGTGTGGAGTCCGAAATGGAAGAACACAAGATAGTACAATCCGAAGGATCAACAAAATTCGGGGATGGAGGTTGAGGTAACAAGTCCATATGACAACCAGCAGGCTTGCAAGCCAAATTTATGCAGATATCAAGGGTAGGTGGGGTAGGCGGTTGTGACAATTCAACAAATGTGCGTGTGCCTTCTCCCACCTCGCATGGTGGAGCTAGAGTTGTTTGATGAGAAGGGGACGAAGAGTCACTTGTAACAGTGACCTTGTCTATCTTAGATTTGGCAGCTCTAACATCAAAGTATGTTGGGAGGGGTTTTAATGATTCTAAGAATTGAATATTTTCGGATCTGTAAGGAAGATACCTAAATCTTCCATCTAGGAATTCCCAAACAATTTCATCTTTAGGAAATCGATATGCAAGATTACGAAAACGCATGTGAAATCGTTCAACGGACTCATCAGGTGCTTTTTGTAATTTCAGGATTTCTTTATTGAATGCTTTATGGTCAAATGATTGAAAGCACTTGTTATCTCTGCAAACAAATGATGGAAAGAGTGAATAGATTTTTCGGGCAACGTGGTAGACCATAGCAGTGGGTGCCCTCAAAGCGTGTATGCAAACAATGTGCATGTCATGTAATCTTCATGGATTTCGTGGCTTTCATAGGAGCCTATAATGCTAACTGTGTGTCTAAGAATAGATTCTCTTCCTTCACCATCGTTTGTATTACATGACAATTCATTCCAGAGCTCTTTCGAGATTTCAAAGTTGTTTCCATAAGAAAATCACTCTGGAAGAGAAATTCTGTGGTTAGTCATGATAAGAATGAAAAGGTTCAAAACAGATTGTGAGGACTCAGCTTGTCATCTGGGCATCCTTTTAGCACCAGAAATGTTGACAGTGCTGGACCCGCCAACATTTAGGTGATCTCCCGAATATGAAGTCCCAACTAGACCTCACACCGTTTGGTGTGTGAATCCTATTTGGCACGATGGCCCTATTGCCATTATCTTAAAGATATGCCTTAGCTCTTTCCTATTAGCACATGAGAGTGGTATACTTAGTCTTGAAACAACGAGGTTCATGTGCCTTGTGAGTGCTTAGTGTAACTTGTGTCTAAGTTCTTTCACTGCAGAGAGAGAGGGTGCTAGTTAGTCTCAAGTCGAAAGGGAATAGTCTTGATCTGATAGTCACCCTATGAGTGATCTCAGTTAAGGATTATTAAATGGAGGTATTACAGACTCATGTGTTGGTGTGTGTCTAGGTTATTTAAGCAACAAATTGATCAGATTGCAAATACATAGACACTTGAAATGGAAGACATTAGAGAAAAACAGTAAGCAAATATAAGAACACAAGAAATTAATAAGGAGTTCACCCTATCCTCCAGGGCTACATCTCTGGTCCAGCTTTCAGTGGTGACCTTATTTTATTGTGTCTTAAAGTAGAAAATTACAAAGAAGGAGCTCAATATGAGTCCTTTGTCACAGGACAACTTGGCAGGGTGGTTCTTGGATTCCCCAAGCCACTAGAGTACACAGACTTTTGTCCTTACCATATTTTCAACCTCTCGGGTCTACAATGGAAGGAGCCCAATGTAGTGTTCAGTCTTGACAGATCCCTCTCAGGAATGGCTCTAATTTCTCAAGCCCTCTGGTGCTCGATGCTGCCTTTGGTTAGCTCGGCCCTCTCTCTTCTCACTGCTTTTTCCTTTCTTTGTCTGCTCTCTCTATTCTTCCATGTGTGTGTGTGTCCCTTCTGCTAGTTTGTGCATGGCTTTAAAGCCACTCGAGCTCATGGCTGTTCGATTCCTCTTCCAACTCCGTTGGATCGCCTGCTACAGCTTCACTTGGAGTTCCCTGTCTCGGTGTCATCATCAAACTCACAGGGAGAAGCCACTTGTCCTCCTGTGAACTGTGCCAGCTTGCTTCATTGGTTCAGTTCTTCAATTAGGTAGTGGAATGAGTCATCCACCACCTTGGCGGTCAAATCAGACCTCAAATTCTTTTAAATTGCGGCTTAATCCCTCGTTACATCTAGTCTTATCATCGAGCGTGATATCAACTGTTAGATCTGAATCCCCCATATCCAACACCATCTGCTCATTTCGCACATTGACTTGCTCGACCGTTAACACGCGATGAGCAGCAGTTTTCTCTCTCCTTCGCTTGCCACGCGTCAGGTGTTGAGTGGAATCGCTCCGTTTTCACCAAATCTGCTTACCGCCCAAGGATGCCCCAATGAATACCGTCGGGTTTTAGAGCATGGGTCTCGCCTTAGCCTTTATCCTTTTTCCCCACGGTTTTCCCGGCTCCCATGTGATCGAGTGCTCGGGGCCCCTCCTTTTCGAAGGTTTTTGCCCAGCGCTTAGCGTGAAGCACTAATCGCGCATCAAAAATTCCCTCTATTTCCTGATCTAGGCTTCCCAGGGACTAATTTTGCCTCCTGCGCAGTCTCCATGGGCCTCGGTCAGCGCGCTTTGACCGAGGTCCTCGTCATTCCACGCTGGCTATCAACTACCACTGTTTTGGAGGTGTTTTTGATCGCTGCTCTTAATTCTTTGCACTCTGTCCCGACCTGGTATAGCCATGGTTCTTTTGATCATTCTTCATGGATCTAATTTGGATCATGGCCTTCCCACTAAAAAGATTTTGGACCACCAAAAGTTGGTTTTTTCAAGCATCGACTAAGTGAGGGTACTGTTGTCTCACTTGTCCAATCCCAATCCATTTTGCACTGCTCGGCTTCGAACCTTTGCGTCCAATTTTGAGGTACTCAACATCTCCTCTATGCTTTGTCCTCACCTTCCTGTCCAAGGCTGTGTCTTCCTACAATTCATTCAGATGTTCAGGTAGTAGGTCATCAATAAAGGCAATTGACTTTGCTCTTTAGGATCCCCAATCATTGAAGGTTCAAACAATCTCAAGCAATCTACATTTACGACTGAGTAGATATGCATGTAAGCTGGTAGATCAAGATGAAAAGCATTTTCGCCAATCTTCTCAAGTATCTTGAAGGGTCCATACCTGATAGGCTTTAGATTTTTACCTTCACCTTGCATCCTATCCTTGTTGATGTACAACCAGACCTAGTCACCAACTTGGAAGCTTTGCTCCACCGGATACTTTTCATGCCTTGCCTTGTATTTGGCTTGGCTCTTTTCCAGTTGTTCATGTACTGCCTGGTGGATCTCCTGGATCTGTTCAATGAACCTAGTTGCCTTGTACACATCACGGTGTCCATCAATGATGGTATCTTCACCAAGGACAAAACCCAAAGGGGACCTTGGTGTGAAACCAAAACAGGTTTCAAAAGGAGATCTCTATGTAGAAGAATGTTTTGCTCTGTTGTAAGCATGCTACACATAACACAAGTGTTCATCCCAAAGCTTAAGATGTTTGTTGCAATATCCTCTGAGTAGTTGGATCACTGTCCTGTTAACCACTTCTGTCTGGCCATCAGTTTGTGGATGAAAAGTTGTGCTTTTCTTCAGTTGGGTGTCCATCAACTCCCAAATACTTGACCAAAAATTCCCCACAAATTGGGTGTCTCGATCAGATACAATAGAAGTGGGTAACCCAAAATGAACCCATACATGTTTAAAGATTAGTTTTGCAGTTTGTTTAGCTGTAATTTGCTTATTACAAGGTATCAAAATGCACATTTTGTTGAACCCATCCACAACCACATACAGATAATCATGACCCTTCCTAGACTTAGGCAGTCCCCGAACAAAATCCATGGAAACACTTTCCTAAGGGTGAGAAGGAACTGGTAATGGAGTGTACAAGCCTAGGTTTCTATTGCTTGGCTTGCTTTTGGCACACATAGTACACCCTCTCACATATCTAGAAACTGTCTCATTCATTTTTGGCCAATAACAAAATCTTTGCAGTTGTGCAATTGTTTTACTTACCCCAAAGTGACCTGATATCAGAGAAGTGTGTGCCTCACTTATTATCTTTGCCCTCTCTGTTTGTGGAATGCAGAGTTTCCCACAATGATATAAGAGTCGGTCCTTCACATGATAATCCAATTCTTCTACCCTTTTACCTTGACTCAAAGTTGCATATACATCTTTAAAGTCTATATCTTGATCGTATTGTTCAATGTAGCTTTCATGTAGTACAAAATTATGCTTAAGTATAGTAGATGCATTTATAATGGGTCTAGATAACATGTTTGCAACTTTGTTATGTATGCCCTTTTTATATCTAATGACTAGATGAAACTGTTGTAGAAAACCCATCCATCTGTAGTGCCTTGATTGCTGCAATTTAGTTTGGGAGTGTAGCTATTGAAGTGGTTGATGATCAGTATGCATTACTATCTCTTTTCCCATTAAGTAATGTTTCCACATTTTCACACTCTGAACTAATGCATGCAATTCTTTATCATATGTAGGATAGTTAACTACTACATAATTAAAAGTCTCAGAATGATAACATATGGGTTTACCGTGCTGTGTCAACACTGCTCCCATGGCATAGTCACTAGCATCTGTTTGGATCTCAAATGGTCTTTGAGTTAAGATCAGGCAGAGTGCTCAGTACAGGTGTTGTTCTAATCTTTTCCTTCAAAGGTGTTGAAAAGGGCTTTCCTGATGTTGCCTCCCCACATGAAAACACCTGTTTCAATCTTGTCAGAGATGCAAATAAAAAATAAGGGAGCCTGCAATGAGGAAAAAGTAGAGATAAACTTCCTCCAATATTGTGTTGCTTCCGAAGAAATCATTCTCACTTCTGTAGCAACTTGGGTTAGCCAATTTACAATGACTGCACTTAGAGGGATCTATTCAATTCACACACCCCCTACTATATGACCCAAATAATTTAGAGATGTTTTGCCAAATTCACATTTTGAGAGTTCAACATAAAGTTTTTCTCTTTTCAAAACATCTAATGTTTGCTTAACATGCTTTAAGTGTTCCTTTGACGTTTTACTAAAAATCAGAATGTCATCCAGATACACAATAACAAAATCATCAAGAAAAGCCTTGAGTACATCATTAATTAATCTCATGAAAGTAGCAGGGGTATTGGTTAAGCCAAAAGGCATAACTAGCCACTCATACAATCCCTGCTTTGTTTTTAAAGCAGTCTTCCATGCATCTTGCTCTGCAACTCTGACCTGATGGTATCCACTGTGCAAGTCTAGCTTGGTGAAA
>APFE030241184.1:70886-137962 GCA_000404065.3 Pinus taeda
AAAGAGATGTAGTGGAAGTAATACTTCATTTCATTAATGGAAAATACTGAAATATGCTTACAACCAGAAATGGCAATAAACCAGCTAGGGCGATGGTAGCTTATCTCTGAGAAGAGATGTGGCGGATACATGCCTCTGAACTGTTCTCAACTGTGTTACAATGAGGCTAGAAGGCCTATTTATTATTGAGAAACAATGGAAAACCCTTCACATTCCAAAACCTAACTCTAGAAGATGAAATGCCAAATTGTGGGCCTCGTTTTGGGTAAATTGGTACATCAATTTCCCAGGGTCGTAACTTTGGCATACGATCTCTATTTGACGCGTATGATGGCTCGTTAGAAAGATCTATCCGAGGGCCTCAAAACGGCTCCGGAAGTTTAAGACCTGAAAAAAAAAACTGCTAAAAATAGTAAATTGTACTACAATTACGGAAACTAAAAAACTGAAAGAGACAGTTGCGGGGGTCCAAATGGGATAGGTGGGTGGCCACCAACATCCACCTGGATCATTTACCGTGTTGTGTCAACACTACTCCCATGGCATAGTCACTGGCATTTGTTTGGATCTCAAATGGTCTTTGTAGATCAGGCAGTGCTAGTACAGGTGTTGTACTAATCTTTTCCTTCAAGGTGTCGAAGGCTTTCTGATGTTTGCCTCCCCACTGAAACACCTTGTTCAATCTTGTCAAAGGATGTAAGGGAGCTGCAATTGAGGAAAAGTTAGAGATAAACTTCCTCCAATATTGTGTTGCTCCGAAGAATCTTCTCACTTCTGTAGCAAACTTGGGTTTATGCCAATTTACAATGACTGCCACTTTAGAGGGATCTATTTTCAATTCACCACCCCCTACTATATGACCCAAATAATTTAGAGATGTTTTGCCAAATTCACATTTTGAGAGTTCAACATAAAGTTTTTCTCTTTTCAAAACATCTAATGTTTGCTTAACATGCTTTAAGTGTTCCTTTGACGTTTTACTAAAAATCAGAATGTCATCCAGATACACAATAACAAAATCATCAAGAAAAGCCTTGAGTACATCATTAATTAATCTCATGAAAGTAGCAGGGGTATTGGTTAAGCCAAAAGGCATAACTAGCCACTCATACAATCCCTGCTTTGTTTTTAAAGCAGTCTTCCATGCATCTTGCTCTGCAACTCTGACCTGATGGTATCCACTGTGCAAGTCTAGCTTGGTGAAATAAACAACTTCCTTTAATTTATCTAAAAGATCATCTATGCAAGGAAGGGGATAACGAATTTTTATTGTTATCTTATTCAGTCCTCGGTAATCAATGTACATTCTCCACGAGCCATCTTTCTTTCTCACCAAAACGATTGGTGACCCACATGGTGACGTGCTGGGCCTGATGAACCCCTTCTTGAGCAACTCCTGCACCTACTTCTTGATTTCAACATTCTCTAAAGCAAACAACCTATACATTCCAATGTTAGGCAATGGAACATCTTGCTGCAGAATATTATCATGTACTATTTCCTTTTTGGGTGGCAAACCTTTAGGTTCTTGAAACATGACATCATACTCTGAAACAATCTCTTCTATATCAGCTTGTTGCTTAGCATTACAACCATCAAATACATCGGTTTTATCAGGTTTCTTTTCCTTTACAACCATTAGTAAGAATTGTTTGCATGAATTTATCATTCTTTTCATATGCCCTAAGTTTATGAGAGTATAATTATTCTTAAGCTTATGAGCTCTTACAAAATATTCGATTCCATCTTTAACAAGTAGATACTTATTCTCAGCTCTATAGAAAATGGCTTCTCTATCATACAAGTAAGGACTCCCTAAAAAAATTCCACATATATCCAAAGGAATTATGTCTAACTCAACCTCATATACAAATGCTAACCCAAAAGAAAACTTGAGTTTGCACTGTCTAGTCACTTGTAGTTGTGCTTTATCATTCAACCATCCTAATGGGTATGGTTTCTTGTGAGGTGTAGTTGCTAATCCCAATTTCTTTACAATTGCTTCAGAAATCAAATTTATTTGTGAGCCACTATCAAATAAAGTATCAATATTTTGATGTTTGGAAACAACTCGAATATGGAAAAGCTCATGTCTTTTTATCTCATGTTCTTCATCAGTAATAGTTTGAGCACAATTACTAATAGATGCTTCAGAATTATTACCTTTTATACCTGTGGCTGCAATGATTGTTTCACCTCCCGAGTCTGACCCCAAATATTTCTGAATAGCTGCAGTAGTCTTCTTCTTCTTGCCCTCGGACTTCTTAGGTCTCAGCTCTAGATGCAGAATCCAACAGTGCCCATCATCATGCCCATCCTTTTTACAGTGAATGCATGAAGCTTTGCTTTCCTGTGCAGTGTTAGCCTTCCTTGCTTTCCACTTCTGCTTTCTTTTCTCCTTGCTCTTGCTTGCAGTGGGTTGGGATGGTCCCCCAACTTCTGGATTTCCATTCTTTCCTTTAGCCTCTAGATGAGTAGCTTGTACAGATACCTCATCTATACTAGTGGAATTAAACATGAGGATGGTATGCCTCATGTAGCTGTGTAAACCACCAATGTACTTCAAAAGAGTCTCTGGTAAGTCTAATGAGATCCCTAGAATCAATGCTCTCTTTCTAAATTCTTGAGTGTACCCTTGCACACTTTTCCCTTTCAACCGTCGAAGAGTTTTCCAACTCATCATGGCTTTTTGCATGTAGGCCAATGGATAGAATTGCTTCTTGATTGCAGAAACAAAGTCACTCCAGACAGAGATAGTCTTACCATGTCTTTTCATGTCAGCTTGGGTTTTGCCTTCCCACAAAACCAAGGCAGTGCCTCTTAGGCATAGGCTTGCCAGCTGAATTTTGCTCTTGTCTGAGTCAATGTTCTGCACTCTGCAATACACATCGATTTGTCTAATCCAATTGTCCAACTTTTCAGCATTTAGCTCTATATCATATACAAGCAAGTCAAATTTAACATCTAGCTTGTTCAAAGATGCTTTCTTACTATGCACAGGGCTATTAGGAGGTGTGAGAAAATTTTCCTCTTTCCCTTTTCCTTTTGAGTGGTCATGGGAATGAGATTCATCTTCTTCTTTATCTTGTTTAGAGCCTGATGAATCTTCATCCTTATGCTTTCTAAAGTCCCTATACATTTCTTCTACCATAGACTTTATAGCTAGGAAACTCTCTATGAATTGAGGGTCTAACACCACATAACCTTCCTCTGGCATTGTCTTCCGAGGATAGACTCTCCCAATCTCAGGATTATTTTTGACCAACTCTCCTTCTCCTAATTTGAGCTTTGATCTAGTGAGCATTCAACAGCTAAACCAACACAAGCTTGTCCAACCTTACAGCCCAAAGCTCTGATACCACTTGATATGATAGTCACCCTATGAGTGATCTCAATTAAGGATATTAAATGGAGGTACTATAGACTCATGTGTTGGTGTGTGTCTAGGTTATTTAAGCAACAAATCAATCAGATTGCAAATACATAGACACTTGAAATGGAAGACAGTAGAGAAACACAGTAAGCAAATATAAGAACCCAAGAAATTAATAAGGAGTTCACCCTATCTTCCAGGGATACATCTCCGGTCCAACTTTCAGTGGTGACCTTCTTTTATTGTGTCTTAAAGCATAGAATTACAAAGAAGGAGCTCAATATGAGTCCCCTACCACAGGACATCTTGGCAGGGTGGTTCTTGGATTCCCCAAGCCACTAGAGTACACAAACTCTTGCCCTTAACAACTTTTCGACCTCTCGGTTCTACAATGGAAGGAGCCCAATGTGGTGCTCCGTCCTGAAAGATCTCTCTCAGGGATGGCTCGAATTTCTCAAGCCCTCTGGTGCTCGACACTGCCTTTGGTTAGCTCGGCCCTTTGTCTTCTCACTGCTTTTTGCTTTCTCTGTCTGCCCTCTCTGTTCTTCCGTGTGTGTGTGTGTGTCCCTTCTGCTGGTTTGTGTATGGCGTTAAAGCCACTCGAGCTCATGGCTGTTCGATTCCTCTTCCAACTCTGTCAGATCGCCTACTACAACTTTGCTTGGAGTTCCCTGTCTCGGCGTCATCATCAGACTCACATGGGGTGGCTACTTGTCCTCCTGCAAACTGTGCTAGCTTGCTTCGTCAGTTCGGTTCTTCAGTTACGTCGTGGAATGAGTCATCCACCACCTTGGCAGTCAAATCGGACCTCAAATTCTTTTAAATTGCGGCTTAATCCCTCGTTACATCCGGTCTTATCATCGGGCGCGATATCAACCATTAGATCTGAATCCCCCAGATCCAATGCCATCCACTCATTTCACCTGGTTGACTTGCTCGACTGTTAGCACGCGATGAGCGGTGGTTTTCTCTCTCCTTCGCTTGCCACGCGTCGAGCGCTAAGTGGAATCGCTCCGTTTTCACAAAATCTGCTTACCGCCCAAGGATGCCCCAATGAATACTGTCGGTTTTTAGAGCGTGGGTCCTGCCTTAGCCTTTAGCCTTTTTCCCCACGGTTTTCCCGGCTCCCATGCGACCGAGCGCTCAGGGCCCCTCCTTTTCGAAGGTTTTTGCCCAGTGCTTAGCGCGAAGCGCTAATCACGCATCAAAAACTCCCTCTATTTCTTGATCCGAGCTTCCTAGGGGCTAATTTCGCCTCCTGCTTAGTCTCCATGGGTCTCGGTCAGCGCGCTTTGACCAAGGTCCTCGTCATTCCACGCTAGCTACCAACTACCACTGTTTTAGAGGTGTTTTTGACCGCTGCTCTTAATTCTTTACAGTCTATTCTGACCTAGTACAACCATGGTTCTTTTGATTATTCTTCATGGATCCAATTCGGATCGTCTCAACTCAATTAGAGACACACAACACAACAGGACATGAGTAGCTTTTAGCAGAGTAGTCCACAAGGATGTAGTAGTAACAAACACAAAGTGAACAGATAGCACGTACAACACCTAGCGGAATAGTCCACACAAGTGTGATGGTCATTATAACAAGTTCACAAGAATGAATCTGTCGAGTGTTCGGCGGAATAGTCCACATGGGTGAGACAACGTTAACAACTGATACAACACATTTCCAACATCATATTCACTAAAAAAACCGAAATAGTTAAACTATATTAGTACATGCTAAAGAAACATGCATTACAAGCATTCAAAGAATAGTCTTACAAACGAATACAATACATGTGTGAAAATGTGTTGACCTGTTAACAAGCTTCTGAATTAAGCGAAATTTCCAAGACACATACGTACACCATACATCACTAACCTTGATAGTAGAGTGTTGGAGCCAATGCTTGCTCCTCAAAGAAAAGATTATAGACTCTCAAGGCTATGTGGGAGGAGCCAAGGTGAAAAGTCCTTTGCATGTACAAATGAGGGGTGTATATAGCCAAGGGTGAAACTGAACCTTTTGACTATTTGACTTCCCTCATGATTGTTCGACTTACATGACTGTTCAACTTACATAACTCTTTGACTTCATCTGTGGGTCTCTCTACTTCCACGTTACATTACATTGATTACACAGTTATGACCCAAAGTAGTGATGTGGCCGAGGCAACTAATGACACAACTCGACATGACACTGCTGGTATGCACATGTTGGCTGTGTTGTTCTTGTCAAGTTGTTATGCTGCTAAGTGATGAGTGTGCTTGTGGTGTACCATAGCTTCACCTCCGTGTGGCAAAGTTTGAGAAATCTTCAAAGGTATTCGTGTTCGCTTGTTAGTTTATGCATGTGCATGTGCCTCCTTTGCCTACTATGTGGTATGCTTTGTGTGTTCGTCGAACTGCGAGCAAGCCTTATAGCATGTTCTCCTTGTTCATCCCGTTTGTCATCGCGTCATGTCTCATCCATGTACTTGTTTCTATAATCACTCATGACGAGACAACATAAAATCCATAAATCCCCTTGCCTACCATGATGCATTTATTTTGTTCTCGGGTGCAGATGACTGGGATATAGGACAAGGCTCTGAAACTGCGCAAAACACACTTCAGGCCGAGATGCAAGGCTCCGAGGCACAATCAAGAAAAACTATGCAGAGGTCGCTGAGAGGCTGGGTTGAGTGGTCCGGGACAACAATGACATTTGCAGGATCTAGCTCAGCTGGGAGGAAAAGCTGCACATTTTTTCTGGGGAAGCAGTGCAGGTAGCAGGAGGTGCTAGCAGCGAAAACTGGGCATATTTTCAGAGGAAACCGAATCGGGCTACGAGATCTTGCTGGCCAGAACTCGCAGATCTGGGAGGTAGTCATATAGGACATGTTTGCGCAGTCTCTGGGCTGAGCAAGGTGTCGTGCAGCATGTGGGATGTCCATGAAAACTATGTAATTTTCAAGAGGAGTGGAAAGTAGGCAGACAGAGGAACTAACTGACAAAACTGTGCAATTTCTAGAGACAGTGTATTGACAGGCAATAGGTGTCTGTCCCTCATGTCTGTGCAATTTCTTCAATTAATGCAATAAGGCAGGTTGACATCTTTTGCACAATTTTTGGAATAAGTGCAACCCTCAGTCACTGCCCAATTCAAATTCTCTAGTTGACCAACATGAGGCTTGATGGATAGGCTTACGGGGAGCACAGACTGAGATGGCTTCCTGGGAAACTTGTGTGTTGTTCTGGGTGACCGTCAGCCAGGTTGATTCTAGAATTGCATAGCACAGACTGCCTGGAGGGTAGCCTCAAGCTCTACGCAGTTCTGGGTGACAGTCTTTGGCCACTGAGGGATAAGTTTGCGCAATACAACTTAGTGGAGGTTTGGTTGATGGAGAGTAGTCTGGTCAACAGATTTTCAGAAAAATGGCTAAGTGTGTGAGCGAGTGAACTCATGTATACATGACCTTGCAAACACACTCAACATGATTCGATGACAAAACACCTCAAACCAACAAGACAAAATATGCTTAGGGTGACTGACTGTAGGACTGTTTAATGGTGAAAGAGATAAGTGCAACACTTTAGATAGATCTTTGGATGACCGTGATGACACTTGCGCGACAGTGCTTACATCATGTGTGAGAGTGCAACAGTTCTTTACATAGTCGAAACAACCCATGCACACGAAGAGAAACCTTTGATATCACCAGAACAAGGTCTCAAGCATGACATGGCAATCAACATGCCGAAGATGAAAGTTGGTCAAACAAGTGAAAAGGAAGCGATACATGTAGAGGAAAAGCATGAAATGAATTTTGTGTTTGTGTACATGCATATTACTGAAGACAGGATGATATGATAATGACAAGCAATCTTGTAAACTCAACTAAGAGCTGTACTTCGAAAGGTGTTCTTTACTTACCATACTTACCCTCAAGATGATCATGCATCCGATGGAGTTTGCATGTAGTTCTAATCCTTTACTATCACTTAGTCTCTTGTTCTTTATCCTCAACTCCTTGGGATTGGTCTCAGTATGTCACCTTTTCTTGTAGTCACCAAGAGATAAATCAATGCATTTTTAGCAAGCAGTGACTGCGAATGGGATGAGGCCATGGGAGGCCCATCTACGCGGTTTCTGCATGCAAGAGAGATAGGGCAGCTTGGACAACATTCCGCAATTTTGAGGCATAGGACACTGCTGTGGGATGGGGGTCCTAGGAGGACACCTTTTCGTAATTTCTGAGTGTAATGCAGCCCGGGCAAATGAGAGGGGTTCCGAGAGGAGACATCTACGCAGTTTCAGGTTGCAAGGCAGACTTAGCAGCCGAGGGAGAATACTGTGCAATTTCTGATGACAACGAGTTCCGGTTGGGGGAAAAACACTAGAGGAAACCACTGCGCAGTTTTGGATACCAAGTGATGCTGGGGTCTCTGCACATTGCGGGGTTATATAGGCAAGGGAGGGAGCTTAATGGTTGCAAAAGAAAAGTGCACAATTCCGGGAGACTGGATGAGGCTAAGTTTCTTGGGAAATTGGTTAAATGTGAGATCAGTGAAACATATGTGAACATCGATAAGACTTGACTATGATTGCACACGAACACTTAGTGATGGAACTTAGACCATCCAGAATGCATAAGCATACTTTGCTTGATACAACAATCTTTGTGACAAGAGTGCATGAAGTGAGTGTGCAACATGTCTGTGTGATGATAACAACTCATGCATGCATGCTTTCCCTTTAAGAAAAACAACATTCCCTTTGCATGATAAATAACAATCCCTATGCCAAAAGATGACACATGCTACATAAATATGAGAACATGAACAACTCTTAAGATCAAAGAGGGGAAGCTTGAGATCATCAGATTACCAACAAGTGACCAAGGATGATCGATCACAAGATCCAAGGTAGGCTCCAAAATTTGTATGCGAGCCAAAATTTTGGAGGGTGGTTGTAGCCGCTACAACAGCTAGCAAGATAAGTGAGCTTAATTGTGGGGAAAACTTCACAATTAAGCACGCTTGAGTGAAATTTGAATTGGGATGGGTGACCTCTGGGATGAGTGACCTCCTGGAATCATATGTATGTCTTGCAGTCCAAATTGAGAAAATTGCCCAAAGTTGATCTAGAGGAATGCCTCAGACTTCTCCTTGACCCCTTGAGATATCATTTGGGAAGGTAAACTCTATCCCTCATCGACTACAATCTCAGAAATGCAAATGCAAACAGAAATGAAATGGAAATACAGAAATTTATGACTCCTGCCACTGCAATATCTTCCAGAGACGCCATTTACCCTCTCCACTTCTTCCTTCAAATTCCCTCTCTCCAACTGAGTTCACCACCCGAAATTCATTAACTAGACTGCATGATGTACACAGAAAGATGACAATAATTTGATTTCACTACATAACATTGGAGACGATCAAAATCAAGCAGAATCCAGTTGGGTTTTCCCAGTGCAATGAACATAATCATGGAAGTTGAGTACGAATGAAGAGAAGGACAAGCTGGCTATCATTGGCAATGGTAGTGCAATAATAAAATATGTATAAGCTAGAGAGAGTACTGAATACATGTAGGGTGAAATTCGAACCAGGACGGAGAATCTATATGGTTGATATCATATTGTCCAAGACTAGAGAGTTGAAAATGCTCATGGCTAGGGAGCTGGTGATCATAGTGTAAGAATTCGCATGAATCTTTGCGGGAATTCAATCATTAATTTATTTAATTTATTGACGAGCCAAATGATTTGGATAAGATTAAATTATACAGTCTACCTTAATTGCTTGGTTAAACTTTTATTAATTGTTTCGAGATTAAAATGATAAGCATGATCTATGTCATTTACACAATTCTGTTGAATCCATTTAGACATAAAAAGAAATAATGGAAATTCAAGATTTTGTAAAAATATTCATCTCTTAAATTCTAACTAAAAAATCAAAACTTTTTATCACATCAAAATATTTAATGGGTTAAACTTTTTATTTTTAATTAATTTTTAAAATCAAAATTTTGTTAATTAAATAATTATTGGTAAAAATTATATGTATAATATATATAACGGGTCCTGCTTTTTGGATGAGCGACGATAGAAATCCCAAAAGAAAATTAAATTAGTGCTTTACAGTACAGAGGACCAAAGATTTACGCTGGCCTATATGAAATCATTTCATCTTAAAAAATATATATATAAACATTTAAATTACATATTTCTATTTTATTTGTATTTACATTTAAATTACATATTTCTAAAACGAAATGTGTTTGCAACAAGTATTCAATTAGCCGAAATATGGAGACACGTGTGATTAAGAGCTCTTAGGAAATGATGAATGTCTGCGAGGATGGAGAGGCTGAGGCCATCGAGGTCTATGGTGATGGAAGGTCTGAGGCGATGACACAGGTCTGCTGCTCTCTTCTGCAGGACGATGTGAATCAGATCGTTGATTGGTTTCAAGGGTTGGAGAACGCTCAGGCTTCGCAGCTATCTGCACCTGAGGGGATTGTAGACTTTGAGGTTGCGTCTCTCGGCTAGTATGTTGAAAGACAAATCCAAAACCAATGCTCCATGCCAGATGGGTTAGGGCACAGTCGGATCTCCCTCCTTTGGCTCTCGAGCATTAGTTTTGTACCCTTGGTTGTCTGCGAAAGAGAGCGGATTTTTTCACCTGTTATCAATTTTTTGTTTTGGGCCAAATCTGCTCCAGCAATGCTGCGACATTCACCTGGATCTCCCTTCTGTGCTGCTTGTGGGTGGATCGATGCAACCATGACCAATCTCATTGAGAACTCCAAAACCAATGCTCCATGCCAGATGGGTTAGGGCACAATCGGATCTCCCTCCTTTGGCTCTCGAGCATCAGTTTTGTACCCTTGGTTGTCTGCAAAACAAAGCGGATTTTTTCCCCTTTTATCAAATTTTTGTTTTGGGCCAAATCTCTCCAGCAATGCTGCGACATTCACCTGGATCTTCCTTCTGTGCTGCTTGTGGGTGGATCTATGCAACCATGACCAATCTCGTCGAGAACTCCAAAACCAATGCTCCGTGCCAAATGGGTTAGGGCACAATCGGATCTCCCTCCTTTGGCTCTCGAGCATCAGTTTTGTACCCTTTGTTGTCCGCGAAAGAGAGCGGAATTTTGCCCCTTTTATCAAATTTTTGTTTTGGACCAAATCTGCTCCAGCAATGCCACGACATTCACCTGGATCTCCCTTCTGTGCTGCTTGTGGGTGGATCGATGCGATCGTGACCAATCTCGTCGAGAACTCCAAACAAATTATTGAGGTTGTTCTTCTTGTCGACGCTAAGACCCCATCCACCCAAGTCGTATGGGATGAGCGGAAAACATGTTTAATGATAAGCAGTCACATGCTAGATCTATCTTTCCAGAGGTTGGATGGTATAGATATGATCATTTTTCGTCTCGGTCTCCTGTGTCAGCAGATTGCCATAAGAACTTCATCAATGGCCTCAATACATCTCATCAATATCTCCCATGCTAGATCTAGAACCTTCTCCCATCTGGTGTGCAATAAGGCTCAGGCATGATGGATCAGGACAAATACTAAGGCTATTGGAACCCTTGTCGTCAGTTTCGCCCTCAATCATAACATATCACAGAATAATACAGACGCAGAATATACCCACACTTCAGTCTTCAATAAAGGCATCAAAATCGCCATAGGATACTGATCCCAAACCCGTTTCATACGACCTCTTGGACCTGGAAGAACAGAACATTATCCAAATTTTCTTAAAGACCCCGACAAGTGAAACTACATCAGTTTGGGTATAGACTTCTAACAAGGTATTACAAATGAAGCAGAATAGTATGCACAATCTGGGCCATCCATATCACCTGCAAAACTTGATTTGCGGTGGTAGATCTCTGTATTTGATTTGCGGTGGTAGATCTCTACAGAATGATCGCAATCTACATGAATACAACATTCTACCAGCGACCACCATCATCCTCAATCTGAGATTGAGAGGTGGAGCAGCGGGATCAAGTAAGTCAAAGGGAACTAGAGGTATTGCTAGATTTAGGTTACCCAAAGGTACAAAACCAAACCAAGAACACATAAATGTAGGAATCCCCTTCAAAAATATCCTTTAAGGGAAACCAACGGCTACAACAAATCTAGAACAAATACATAATACTCTCAGCGCCTACATAGTGGAGAAAGCGAATTATGTTCCAGAACTAAGATTCCAGAGACAAACAACCTCTGCACAACCTATGAAGCACAAGCCATATCTACAGATTTAATAATTTTGGGCCAAAACCAATGGATCTCTTCCACTATATTTTCACCAATTGGACAACAAACTGTGAAATACACCTCTAGTCCAAAGGGTTTTTCATTGTAAAGTTTGCAACATCAGAGGAACGAGCAGTTATCATTACCCCTTGGTTCCTAGATTTCGATGCTAATACCATGATTGTATCAAGAATGCCAGTATGGCTTAGGCTACATAACCTCCCCCTTCATTTATGAAATAATCAAGTGCTAGAAGGAATTGGGAATATCTTATGAAATTTCATAAATATGGACATACAAAGAATGGAAGAACGAATCTATACCTTCGCACGAATATGTGTGGAGGTGGACCTCAGTGAAGGCCTACCAAACCGCATTCAATTGTCACATGACAAGCAAAGATGGACTCAATTCCTAGATTTCGAGAACACATCTTTCAGATGTAAAATATGGCGACAAATAGGACATCTACAAAATACATGTCCTAATGCCAAGAAAGATTCGCAAAGGAAGAAGAAACCAGAAAAGCAACCCAAAGGATGGCAATTTCCCCCAAATGAGCTAGAGGAGGAAGAGAATGAAATAGAAAAGGATCCCATTCCAAATTTGGAAGAATAGAACACACAAGAAAAAGAAGGGAAGGGGGAAACATCTCAAGAACTCGAATTATAGGTCGCTATGGCACAACGATTGAGGATACCTGAAGCAAAGGGCACTGGAGGATACAAACAACATCATGTATCCAATAATTCATATTTAGACAAGGAAACTACAAGAATGGAAGGAAATCAGTTAGCTATTGTTTCATCCATGCCATCTCAAGGAGAATGGTAGAAGGTTGAAAAGAAGAAATGGAGAAAAGGTTAACCTTTTCTCCTCATCTTTTAGTTGATTCTTATGAACTTATGATTATCAGTCTTTGACTAGATGACGGAATGCTTGTAAGCATCTACAACATGTAATTTTGTTATCATTAATAAAATTACAAATTTTCCCTTGGAAAAAAAAATTACATATTTGTATTTTTATTTGAAAAATCTAAATAAAATGGTAGAATTACAAATTGATATTTTTTTTACTTTCAATTTTTTCATATTTACATGACTTTTAATATATAAAGGTATATTTAAAAGTGATTGTGGTGGGTGAGATTCATAAATGATATATTTTTTAAATGCGTAGTTGCAAGTGTGCATTAAATGTCAATTTGCTATATATTAAAGTGATATCTTACTTTAGGGTGGTTATGTTTAGATATTTGATAACATATGCTTATTCTTGATTTAAAAGTATATTTTTGTCACCTTGACAGAATGACACAATGTAGTTAGATGCAAGTAAGATGTGTTGGATAAACAAGTTACAAACAATGACAATATATCATCACTTTTTCCCTCTATGTTTCTTCATCTTCTTAAATTTGTATATTATTATATACTTAGATATGAACAAAGTGATATACTTCATATTCTTTTCATGTGTGTTATTTATTCATCTTTATTATATTAAATAAGGGTTAGTGTTAGTAATAATTGCTCTAGTTGTATAGAGTTTCTTGTTGTTCATATTTATGACATATAAAGTTCTTTATCAATGGAAATCTTTGAAAATTGAAATTTTCTTTCATAGAAACTTCATTCATTATCTTGTGATAAGTAATGAATAATGTATGCAAGATAAATGCATGTGCATTTATTATTTTCAATGTGTTAATTCCACTAAGGTTGAAGGTTAACCCTTGGATTGAATGAAGATTGACAATGATGGTGTGGTTAAATTTGTTGTAATGCATATTAAACATAGTTGTTAGTTTGTATACAACTCACATTAAATCATTTATTTTTTTCTCTAGTAAACTTCATTCACTATCTAGCCATAACTACTTCAGTTTATGCATAAGACAAATGCATTTGTAATTATTATTATGGATGAGCTAATTACATTGAAGGTGTTTAAATATAAATACAATACCTTTAAAATAATTGGCTAATGTCACTAATTTATACAGAATAAGGTCTTATAGAGTGTTATTTCAAGTATATAATAAAGAAGAAACCAATTTAGATTCCTTAATTCAATTTGTTTAAATAGTACAATTAAGTATTAAACTTTATACATTTGTGATAAAGTCTTTTTTATATTAAAATAAGTTAGAGTGTCTATGTAAAGTTGGAATTCATAATAATCTTCCCAAAATAAATTTTAAATAATATATATTTGTTATTCTATTATGTATAAAATTTTAAACTACCACTATCAACCTTACCATTTTGCTTAAAAAAAAAAATTAAATAATATATATATTTCGTATTCTTGTGTATAAAATTTTGAGCGACCACTATCAATTTTACAATTTACTCCTCATCAAAGTGCAATACTAAACCACCTTGCTTCATGAAATGAGGAAAGTGTGGAATTAAGAAAAGCCACATTAAAAATCAACCTTTTTAACTTATTATTTAGTCAAAATTACACAAGATAATATAAACCTATTCCAATAAATACTAAATAAAAAAAGATATTATTTACTAAATTAGTATTTTTTTATTATTTTACTAAATTCATTTAAAACTCACTTAAATCATCTTTTTAAACACACTATTTTAACAAATTAATTACACCAAAATTACAAATCTAATAGAAAAAAAATAGCACCCACACCAACTTTACGAATTAATAAGACTATGTTTATAAAAAAAACTATCAAATAGTTTTCATTTTTCTTCGTAAATTTTTTCATTAACCCAAAACATCATTAATTTGTAAACCCCAATAAACCAAGGCCTCGTTTGATTTAACGACAATGGGAAAGGGATGGGGTATAAAGTAGGTGTGGTTGTCCTTGTCATAATCAAGCGGTAGTTACCATAATCTTGTGATTTTGATTCTAAACGGATTCGCCCATTATTAATTTGTGTCTCTTTAGGTTTTCAAAAAGGCTCTCCACGTGCTAGCCACAGCGGGTAATGCAATCTAAGGCACTAAGCCCAAAGGGACGATTTTTTTTCAACTAGAGAAATTGTATCCAGAATAATTTTTAAGTGTATATAGTCTTATCGAGGAGACCGAACCTCCAACATAGTCATTAGACCATGATTGTGAAAAGTGATTTTATCATAAATATATTTAATGTTTTTAATAAATTTTTATAAAATTATACACGAAAGTATATGTCAAAAAATTCAATGTTATAGTCCTAGATATGATTAACAATGGATTTGTCTATTGATCACTATTAGTTTAGCATTGACATAAGTTATAATGATTAACTTTAAAAAACAAATATTTATATTTCAATATTATTGAAAAATGTATTTTTGACCATAACTTTGAAAGTCTTATTGCAACCTTTGTGCCATGTGGATAACTACGAGATTTTTTCCAAAATTTTTGGATGCAGTTGTAATATTTGTGCCATAATTTTTAAATATTTATGCAATGATTTTTCATTATTAAATTTCATAGGAAAACAACCTAAAATTAAAATCCATGAAAATAGTTCATACTAACATAAATTAAAAACCTATTTATCACCAGGGACTACATAATGCATAATCTAAGCAAGTATTTGCATAAAAATGAATAGGAACAAGATGGAAATACATATACCTACATAATATTTTTTTCAACACTTTAACATGTAGGAATAAAAGTGTAAATGTGCAAACTTATTTGTTACTATAATCAACTGAGATCCATCTTAACCTCGGACCTATCAAGCACCGAGAGGGGTCCAATCTCTCGAGGTGAAAACCTATTTTTTGAGTGACAAACTTGAGGAAAGGATTGCAACTGGAGAAGTTTGATCCCTCTCGGCACTTATAGATCCAGGGTTAAGATGGATCTAAGTTGATTATTATTATATATATAAATATATCAACCCCAAACACATTCTCTCGCTATATCTATCTGTCTCTCCCTCTCCCTCTCTTCCCCCTTTCTCCCTCTCGCCCTTCCCTCCTACTATCCTCTCCCACTCTCTCTCCATTGCTCCCTTGTTACTCCCTCTCTCTGTCCACCTTTCTCCCTTTATGTATTTCTTCTTCCCTCCCTCTCTCTTCCCCTCCAACTCCAACTCTCTCTCCTTCTCTCCCTTGAGTCCTCTCTCTATCCCTTTCTCTCACGCCTCCCTCTGTCTCTTCCCCCCATCTCTCTCTCTCTCTCTCTCTCTCTCTCTCTCTCTCTCTCTTCCCTTGACTCTCTTCACTTCTCCCACCTTTGTCCTTCTCTCTCCCCTCCATCTTTGTGTCTCCCTCTCTCTCTCCTCCCCTTCTCTCCCTGTCCTCTCTCTCTCTCTCTTCCCTCCAACTTTGTCACTATTTCCCCCCCTCTCTCCATCTCTCCCTTTTGCTCTCTCTCTCTCTCTCTCTCTCTCTCCACCTCTATCTCTCTATTTATTTGTTCTTTCACCCCTCCCTCTCCCCCACCTGCCACCCCCCACTACCCTCCTCTTTTAAATTTGATCCCATTGTATTGTGTTTAAGAAAGTATCTAAATTGAAAAACAAAAAACAAAAAAACTCAATTGGTTGTAAAATATTGAACCTATATTTTGGATCAATCATGTCAACTAAAATACAATAATGAAATACTTCAAAAAATCATGCACTCTATTTCCTCTATTATCATTAGTCACTTTGCTTGCTCTCATCGCTTAAATCCTTAGTTAGGATGGATCTATACTAGTTTTTAATAATATTATTTATATTATATAAATTTCACGTCTTTATATGTAAAAGTATTCTCCTTTTTTACTTTATTAAAACCTTAATTTAATTTTTATGGGAATATTTTTAATAGTCGTGATGTTGGGCATGGGATCCCCCGTAGCAGGTTTTGGGGCTTAAAGCCCAAGTTTTTGTCAAAGATGGTGTAGAACTCCGCGAAGTACGGGCACAGAGTGCGAATTTTATAATCGAGTCATAGGGTTGTCCGCCCTAAGAATTGTAATGTAATGTAAAGATGTGTCGGCCTACCCATGGTCCGTGGACATGGAATTGTATAAATAGAGCGACGCTCTAAGTGTAAAGATAGTTTTAGTTTAACTAAAAAAGAAAAGAATAGATAGAGACTGGCTATCGTGTACCACTGGCTTTAGGCTGACCTACCTTTTGGCATCGACTAGTGGATCGACTCCTTTTACTATCGGCATTGACAACCCTACTGGCGACTATGACTCTTGGCATCTAATAGCGGATGACTACTTGTCACGTACCACTAACTGGGGGATTGAAAACTGATCACGTACAACAGGTGGGAACGACTTATTGGGCACGAACTAGAGCTTAATGCACTGAGTATAGCATCCAAAGAGTAGAGATTCAAAGAGAGTATAGCTACATTCATGCACTGACATACAAGGGTTCTAGCCGCACTGTGACTAGAGCTTCATTCATGCACTGGGTAGACCTTCCCGAGAGTAGAGCCTTCACGAATAGACCTTCCCAAGAGTAGAACTTCTTTCAAGCACTGACTGAAAAGAGCTTCTAGGCACTAACCGTATCCAGCCCGAGAGCGCTGATAGTCCATTCGAATAGCATAGCAGCCACGGTAGATTAGCCAATTCGAGTAGTGTAGCAGCCACAGTGAAATATCCCAGCCAAGCAGCTCATGTTTCCAACTGAATATCCCAACTAATAAACCGATCCCGGTATCCAAGCCAAGTCAATTAGCCAAGCAGCCAAAAGCCAAGCAGCCGAGTATCCCAACCCATCTATGACTGGCATTTCCTCTTGGGATCACCACCTGTCATCGAGTGATCGCCTCTTGGCTCGACTAGTGGAAAAGAATCCTGGCATTGAGTGTATCAAAACCTGTCATCGAGTGATCGACTCTTGGCATTGAGTGATTGAAACCTGTCATTTCCACTTGAAATGTAGGTAGTACCGGCATCTAGTGGCTCTACACCTCCCTGGATCGAGTAGTGGGAAAGAGTCCTGGCATAGGCAGCACAGGTGTTTTTTAATGAGGCATATGACCCAAAACAGGTGCATCATAAGTAATGCATCATCAATAAATTCGAGAGCATATCGATGGCAGCCTATTGTTCTTCAAGTTCCTCTTCCTTACCGGTTCAAGCCGCCTACGGACCCTCTTTGGGGGGCCCCCCTCCCCCAAAAGAGAGTTGTTCGTCTCCTCCTCCTTATCAGTCGAGCCCCTGACGGACCTCACACGTTACCTCTCCGTTGTCGAGATTTCGGCAAGCTCACCCTCACCCATGCGAAGGCATGGTTAGAGCCTAGAGTGGAATCTAAGGTGTACTGGGTCGTAGTGGTAGGAAGAGGCTCTGCAGCTGAGTGTGCAGAGGCCTAGTAGAGTCTGCAGCTGAGTGCACAGAGGTCTAGTAGAGTCTGCAGCTGATTGCGTAGACCCCTATAGTCAAGTGCGCAGGGCAGATTCGGATTTGTACTTGGAATTGAAAGATAATAAAGAGAAGTTACTTTGTGCATCTGTTCTTAATCTGTGTGTTGATATTATGCATTGATTTTACTCTGCTTATTTACTGCGCGCACTTGATGAATACTCATATGAATGTGTATATGTGAATTTAATCTAAGTAATCAACTATCAGAGACTAATTAAGGAATACTTGGGTAAATAACATGGGCCACGTTACGGCTAGACTTGTGCGAAGACAGTATCACATGGCGCGGGGTACCCGCAAGTGCGTGTAGCGCAGTAAGTGCGAAGGTTGGACCGCGTACCAATCACCACATATCAAACATCCCCAGGGTGTGGAAACCTAGTTCTAGCACCCTCCTGATGAGCCCAAAAAATGGGTAACTTATTGGGTTCATTATTGCCTATTATTCTCGATTAATCCACTGTTCTTCATAGTTTATGCATGCTTTTGAGTATATTTATGTTAATTGAATGAATGAAAATAGTCACTTGACGATGAAGTCTAATACGTGGTTATTGCAGATTTTTAGACAACTTTTGGACCAAGGTCAAGCATTTATGAGCCAGTTGGCAGCCAAACACGAGGGAACAAGGCTGAGGATTTGTAAGAATGGTATCTCCTGCACTAAATGGCCCCTTCCTCGAATTCTCCACCATCAGCTCGGAGTTCAGCAGCACACCAAAGATGATTCCAAGGGCAGCCGAGCAACTTTTTGTAAAGTGACTGATTACTTGTAGTTTGAGCAGCCAAGCCCCTTGAGTTAAGGAGGGTTGTTGGAGGTCCTCGTAGTGCATAAGAAGGAAGGCTTCCAACCTTCATAGTTTTTTACTTTTTGAACATTTGTTTTTCGCACTTTAGTGCTGCTCTATTTTTCAGCTCATTTTGGAGCTTCTGCTGTAAAACATTTTTGTGACATGGTTATTTTCTGAGTAATGGAGATCAGTTTCATTTTGCATCAGCTCTGAGCTTCTTCTTAAGAGCCTGTAGTTCTTGGGGTTAGGCCCAACCCAAGTGCCAGGGCCTCCTCTGTGTACTGTTATATGTTTTTGCTGTATTCATAGAATAATGTCTATTAGTAGATTAAAATCTTGCTTGGTTAACTAGGTCATTTTTGATGATTGAAATAGCTTTTCATGTTTCAGATTGATTTGATAGGTTGGTAACAGAAAAGATCTTCGAAAAGGCCATCAAGCAACCCTTGATCTCACCTCTCCCTCCTCGGGACCATGAGCTGAGACCAAGTTGTCCTTGCTGCCACAAAAACAATGTTCTTGCTTCTTCATGCAATTGCTAGTGTTAGATTCTTAGTTGCAAAAGTTGGTACCAGTTGTGATTACGTGCTTAGATCCATTCTTGCTTGGTTTTCAACATGATTTTATGCCAATAAACTTCTGTCCATCATGATTTCTGGCATTTAGGTCAAATTAGGTTAAAGTAGCTAGATCTTTGGTTTTCCTAGTCTTCGGTTGATCAGTTTTGGAAAATAACATGCAGAGCACCTGTGATACCTCCCTACCTACCCTTCCTCCATCAATACAACCTGCTCTATCCTCTAACTGAGATTCTTTCCTTTCATTTGCCACATTTTCTCACGTTGCCCTGATTTCTACATTCTTGTGCAACATTACTTCCTCCAGCCTCGATCAAACCCAATCACCTTAATCACTCCTCAGCCTCATTCACCAGGTCCTAGACCTCTTGACACCCTCATCCAACCTCCATTTCCACTTCTCCACCTTTCTTCCACCATCAACCCTCCAATATCCCCTTTCGGAACATCCTGTAGAACCCCTGCAGACTTCCTGTAGAAGCTCACGAGAGCGGTTTCTTGAGACCCGAACACTGTGAAAGTCTCTAAAATGGTGCTAGGGACCCCTTAGGTCCTCTTCTCACCTTCCCAAACTTTTACAAGCACCCTCTCCATTTTCGTTCATCAATCAACCTCTGCACAGTCAAAAACAGTTAAAACACATGCAAAATAATTCTACAAGATCACTCAAAAATACAAAAAGATGTTCCTTTTCAGATTTCACTTCAAAAGTAGCTTAGACACATGCACTTAACCTTCCCAAGAGTCAATGGCATCACTTTCTGTAGCTTTCATCCTTTTCCTTGCACTAGTAGGGTTAGTCGGTAAAATTAGGGTTTGCTAGGGTTTACATTTTCTTTCCGCTTTTCGCTTCTTTCAGCAAGTAGATTAGCCTCTATTGAGTTAGCTTTCATCCATCACATTTAAAAGCTTCTTCTCAGAGCTCATAGAAGTTGGCTTAAGCTCCTAGCGGACTTGTGCCAGTTGATTAAGTGACAGCCTACGGCAAGAGCTAGTACTTGTGCATATAGCACTGTCGCTTCCAAGTTTGTTACGAACTACTGGGTTGATAAAAGTAAAGAAGGGCGTCCCAGGAGTTGCAGCATTATTGCTGCAATACTAGAGCCCACCATTTTTTTGGCGCCGTTGCTGGGGAAGCGTCAGAGTATTGGTGATTGCTGCTTTTCTTCTATTTTCTACTACAATCTTTTTCTAAGTAGTTTATTTTAGCAAGCGTAGAGTAGTTGTTTCATTTCCATTCTGCAATTTCATTTCTGCAAAAGTAGATTAGACATTCCCTGCTTTCCTAGACTAGCATTTCAATTCCGCAATTTCAATTCTGCAAGCGTAGATTAGCATTTCAATTCCGTAATTTCAATTCTGCAAGCGTAGTTTAGCATTTCATTCCTACAATTTCATTTCAGCAACATAGATTAATCATTTCCTGGTTTTATTTCAATTCTGCATTTTCATTTCAGTAAGATAGATTTTAGTTAGTTGCAGTTCAATCTATTTCAGTTTTGTAGGTACAAGCAAAAAAAAACAAAAACAAAAAACAAAAAAAAACAAAAATCAGCCAAAAATATTCCTTTTCATGCCTTGTAGGAGCAAAGACAAATCAGGAAAATTCTTACCCAACACCCCCACTACATCATTGAGTCACCCTTCTCTCTTCTTCGGTGGTAGTGATCCAGAAGAACCTATAGGTGAAACCCCAGGGATATACGAAGATCCTATAACAGAAGAAGAGCAAGAGAACATTCCTCTTGAGACCATGGCTGAACGCAGAAACGGTATGGGGGATGAGGAGATAATAGAAGGTGCCTTTCCCATCCGAGAGACCAATGGGGACACGAAAATGAAAAACATAAGTCCCTCAGCCTTACCTCACTTCCATGGATTGACCACTGAAGACCCTGATACCTTCTTGTTTGAGTTTGTTGTCCTTTGTCGAACTTATGACTATGCAGAAGACGAGCAAAAGTTGAAACTCTTTCCCTCTACCCTCAAGGATGTAGCCCTATTCTGGTTCATGGTGTTACCTGGAAATAGTATCACAACTTGGACTCAGATGTAGCAAGCCTTTAACAACAAATACCGGGACTACTGTAGGTCAAAGGAAACGAGGGGAGAAATCTTTCGGATGACCATGGGAAGTGATGAATCTTTAGAAGACTATGAAGAAAGGTTCCAACTTAGTTATAAAAGGGCCAGGTGCACACTTGACCCTAAATCTCTGAAGTTGGTTCTGCTCCAAGGAGTCCCTGAAGACCTTCTAGATACCCTCCATTTGCTAGCTGGTGGAGACATTTACCAACTACCTTATGAGGACATAAAGACTGTGTTTAGAAACCACTCTAGGGCAGCCCGGAAAAGAGGTAGGGGGAATCCACTTCCAGCCAGTGCCACCTTCTCCAAACATGAGTTTACAAATCAGATGGAAGACCTTAAAAGTGAGGTGAGACAGACCATAGCCATGCAATTGGATACTTTCCGAATCCAACAGAAGAAAGAGGAAGCTGAGAAGGCTTTGGCCATCTTTTGTCCCAGATGTACAAGGAAGCATCCTAAGAACGAGTGTCCATTACACTCAGTAGAGGTATGTTTCGTTTGTGAGGAATACCTCCCTACAAACCAATTCTCAACCTTACCCGGACTTAAAGCCATGTACCAAGGGGCCGAGGGAGCCACTGAACCACTCTACTTCCTCAACCAAAGGAGGTCGCATGGATCCAGACCTTACCAGCAGGGGGTGCAAGGGACATCCCAAACTTATTACCACCCCAACCAATCCGCTCATATACCTTCTTGGGGTCCCCCTGCTCATCCTTCGTGGTCCGCACCTCCTCCATGGTCTTATCCATCTCAATACCATACTCAACCTACTGCTCATTCGTTTCACTCTCATGTTCAGCCGCAACCTCAGTGGAATGCACCTCAGCCGGGGTGGAGACCCCAATACAACTCTCCTCCCGCTATTTTTCCTCCACCACCTGCTCAACCACAACCATTACCTCCTGCTCCTCCAAGACAACCCCAGATGCCTGCTCAACCGAATCGAAACCCCAATAACAAACAAGCCCAGCAAGTATATACTGGAGAGACAACATGCCCTACCTACGCTATGGAGATTCAGGAGATCAACCTACGATTTGGGAAGGTCCTTCCAGATCGCCAACCTCCTCCTCTGGAGGATGAGGAAGAGAAACAAGAAAGTGAACCCAAAGCCATTCCACCCTTCCCTGAGAGACTAACGATAACCACGCAACCAAACCCAGAGGAGATTGAACTTCTGGGAGAACTTAAACAGTTGTGTGTGAAAATACCACTTCTCCAGGCCATAAAAGATGTACCAATCTACAAAAAATTGATCAAGGAGAAGTGTTTCAGGCACCCAGGCAAGCGCAAGAGAGATGCCCCAACTATCAATGTCATAGGACAACTGTCCGATCTGATGTTGGGACAAGTAATCTGTCCAAAATATTTGGACCGTGGGAGTCTTGTAGTTGATGTCCACATCAATGGCACCATAATCCTCCACACCCTGATTGATCTAGGGGCTGCCATTAATGTGATGACCAGGGACACTATGCTCAAACTTAACCTTCAAGTTTCCCTAAGAAAGACCTCGACAGTACTGCAGTTAGCAGACCGCTCCACCGTGACTCTTGAAGGGATTGTGGAGGATGTCATGGTCTCTGTTGATTCTTGGGAATACCCTGTGGACTTCTTGGTCCTTCAACCAAAGGCAAGATTCACTGGATATCCCCTCATTTTGGGAAGGCCTTGGTTAGATACTGCGGATGCTTAGATCGGTTGTTGAGCTGGGAGCATGACCATCAAGAATGGGCCTATGTCCAAGCAGCTAGTCCTATATCCTCCTGCCCAACCTCTGCTAGAACATGACTTACCTCTTTGGTTGGAGGAGGGAGATGAGGATGAAGTCTACTCTGCACAGGTGTGCACAGTGGAAGCCACCCGGGGAGGCCCTCAAACCGAGGATGACCTGATTGAGAATTTGATTCAAAATCCGCCTCCCAGTGTGCTGCCATTGGAGGAGTTTGTGGAAGGTACCCAAGCCAACACTGTAGCAGGCCTCTGTGTGGCTGATCCAAACTCTCCCAGAGTTAAAAATGTGGAATTTGGCCCTAAAATAACCTTGAAGATCAGCTCATCCCTATCCCCTTCTCAGGAAAAGGAGCTGTGTAGCCTTCTGAACTGCCATTTGGATGCTTTCGCTTGGAGCTATAAGGAGATGAAAGGAGTCCACCCTTCGGTCTGTACCCATCACATTTACATTAAAGAGGATTGTAAACCAGTCAGGCAGCCTCAGAGGAGAATGAATCCATCCCTTAAGGACATTGTTAAAGAGGAATTGCAAAAGTTGTTGGATGCAGGATTCATCTACCCCATCTCTGACAACGAATGGGTTTCTCCTCTGGTGCTTATGCCCAAGAAAAATGGGAAGTGGAGAATCTGTGTAGATTATTGAGAACTTAACAAAGCCACCAAGAAGGACCATTTCCCTTTGCCTTTCATAGATCAAGTGTTAGATGGGCTGGCAGGGAAGAAGTTCTTTTCTTTCCTAGATGGGTTCAGCGGGTATAATCAAATCCAAATCAGCCCGAAAGACCAAGATAAGACCACTTTCACTTGTCCATGGGGTACCTTTGCCTACCAGGTCCTTCCCTTTGGGCTATGTAATGCCCCTGCCACATTCCAGAGAGCAGTACTGAGCATATTTGCTGAGCTGGTTCATGATTCGGTGGAAATCTATATTGATGACTTTACTCCTTACGGGTCCAACTTCCAAGAAGCATTGACTAACCTCGGAAAAGTTTTAACCAATTGTATTGAAATGAACCTGTCCCTCAGTCCTGAGAAATGTTAATTCCTGATGATTGAAGGGACCGTGCTAGGTCATACCATTTCTCAACAAGGATTACAGGTGGATCCTAACAAAATTGCTATCATCCAAAAAGTTCCGCCTCCTCAAAAGGTGAGAGATGTTCGAAGTTTTCTAGGCTTAGCAGGATATTATAGAAGATTCATTAAAGATTTCAATAAGCTAGCCTCGCCATTTTTCGGTCTTTTGGGAAAAGATGTTGAGTTTATATGGACTAGCAACTCTCAAGAGGCTCTAGATGATTTGAAAGATAAGCTGGTAACCGCCCCAATCTTGAGAGGTCCAAACTGGGCCCTACCTTTCCACATCCACACTGATGCCTTGAACAAATCCATAGGGGCAGCCTTAGGACAAGTTGAAGAGAAGCTACCATATGCCATATACTTTGTCAGCAAAAACCTGACCAAGGCAGAATTAAACTCTATTGTGACCGAAAAAGAGCTCCTAGTTGTAGTCCATTCCCTAAACAAGTTCAGACACTACATCATTGGTTATCAAACATTTGTACACACTGATCATGCTGCGATTAGGTATATGATGAATAAACCTGATGTAAATGCTCGTATCATTAGATGGTTACTGTTATTGCAGCAATTTGATTTGACCGTTGTTGACAAGCCAGGAAAGGAAAATGTTATTGCTAATTTTCTGGCTAGATTAGATTTGCCTACAAGTGAAGAAGGGACGGTAGATGATCAAATGCCAGATGAACACCTGTTTGCTATTTCAGTACTCTCTCCATGGTTCGCTGATATAGCAAATTACTTGGTTTTAGCACAGTTCCCTCCACACCTATCCTCAAAAGAGAAGAGAAAAATCGTGAGGAAAAGTGCCCCATTCACTTGGATTGGGGGTAACCTGTTTAAACTTGGCCCAGATCAGATCTTAAGGCATTGTGTCAGGAAGAAGGAAGTTTTTGACATCCTCCTAACCTATTATGATGGACTGTGTGGAGGTCACTTTGCAGCAAAAAGGACCGCCTTCAAAATTCTACAGACAAGCTACTATTGGCCCACTCTTCATCAAGATGTCAGAAGATACATCAGCCAATGTGACCAGTGTCAAAGGATGGGGAAAACGACTCCGAGGGATGAAATGCCCCTACAACCTCAAGTGACTTTCGAGCCATTTGAGATGTGGGGCATGGACTTTGTGGGTCCTATCAATCCTCCTTCAAAGCAAAAGTCTTACATCATTGTGTACATGGACTACCTGACAAAGTGGGAAGAGACAAAGGAAATCAAGGCAGCGACAGAAGAAAAAGTGGCTAAGATTTTGAGGGAAAATATCTTCTACAAGTTTGGCTACCCAAGAGAATTAGTCACAGATCAAGGAAGTCAGTTCACCTCTAACCTGATTGAAGACCTGCTCACTCATCACAAGATCAAGCACAAAACCTCCACCCCTTATCATCCGCAAGCAAATGGGCAGGTGGAGGTCACTAATAGGACTTTGGAAGAGATTTTGACTAAAGTGGTGAGCAGCAATAGAAAAGATTGGGCAGATAAATTGGTTGAGGCCACCTGGGCCTACAACGCCACATGGAAAACTACAATAGGTTTCACACCTTATGAGCTGGTCTATGGGAAGAAGGCTTTGTTGTCTATAGAATTCGAGTACAACACATTGAGGTTGGCAGCTCCGCTGGACCTAGACTTCAGCCATGCACAACAAGAAAGATTACTATAGCTGAATGGATTGGATGAACAGAGAATGTAGGCCCTCCTCCACTTAGAAGTCGTCCAACTCCAGAGAAAGATATGGCATGACCGGCACCTTAACGAAAAGCAATTTCAGCCAGGAGATTGGGTGTTGTTATATGACTCGAGATACAAGGATTTTAAGGGGAAGTTGAGGACAAGGTGGTTGGGACCATATATAGTGGAAAAATGCAACGACAATGGTTCAGTCCTTATCAGGACCATTGATGAAGAAGCCATCCCTATGCTCGTCAACAGGCATCGATTGAAAATCTACAGGAAGCCTCTTTCTAAGCAGGAGTTCATTGAAATGTTGGATAAATCAGTGTTGGTAGTGGAGTAGGGCCTTGTCTCTACTCCACCCACACCTTGATCATTAAAAAAAAAGAGGAAGAAGAAGAAGAAAAAAGAAAAAACAGAAAAAGAATAAAAAGATCCTTGGGTGAAAACCTCTTAGAGGTGCCCGGGCAGACAATGAGGGTGAAAACCCCCTTGAGGCACCCTAACTGTCTCTCAAAAAAAAAAGAGGAAAAAAAAATAAAAAAACAAGAAATAGACCTAATTTATGTTGAATATTTGCAGGTTGCAGGGAAGACATTGCAGGTTAGGAGGGTCGTACAAAACAAGGGCAGAGGTCAGCACCAGGCTACAAGCATCCCTCACAAAGACTTCCTCCATGACCACCCCCCTTTCCTAAGATTTGATCACATTCGAGTTAAGATTTCACCTTCTACAGGAAGTTTTGGGCCTTCTACAGGAAGTTTTATATCTTCTACAGGAAGTTCTATGTCTTCTACAGGAAGATCCTGTAGAACCTTCAGATAGGCTAGAATTGATCTTGGGAGAGAATCTGAAGGTTGAAATCTGTCTGTTAGGCCTGTAAACACCCCTGTTTTCGTCCATCACCATATGTCACCCTGTTTCATCTCTTTACACCTCTGTTGCACCCATCCTATTATTTGTTCCTACATAGTCACACAAAAAAAAAACCATGTTTTCCTCATACTGCCAGCAAGAACTTTTAGTGACAAATCAAGCAGTAGTGTCTCGCTCACCATACCTGTCAAATCTCCATCTGGACTCCTCATCATCCAAATCCCTTGTCAGCAGTATAGCCCTGCTCGTTTTAGCTTGCATCCCAGGAGGAGAAGCAGCTACAGGACATCCTACAGGGATCTTGTACCAACTGATCCCTCTAGAAGACATACTCTGGAGACAAGGACAGCCGAAAACGACAAAGGAAACATGCAAAGGGCTCATCTTGAACGTGAAAATATCATTAGCAGTCGAAGCCAAGCAAAACCTGTGCATGCAGGGACAACAACCAAAGGAATGGGTTCCAAAACCCGTGCATGCAGCATCAACGAATGAAGGAATGGGTTCCAACACCCGTGCATGAAGCAGCAGCAAACGAAGGAGTGGTTCCAAGACCCGAAGTCTGCATAATGCGGCCGTGGCCACATAGGTAAGTGCCTAAACTCATTCGTCAATTGCATAAACTATATTTCAAAAGTTGCATGCCTATGGAAATGGTTCGGATTGAATGGAATCGGTGGCCAATCAACTAGCCACCCTCGGCCAGTTACATAGCCTCGTGGGATCCGAACGAGCCCATTTACATTCAAAATTGCCAACGAGATGTGCAGCCAACACGTGTGGAGTGTCCATTCAGGGAGAAATCGTCAAGACTAGTAGTGGTGGCAGCGGTTAACGACAGAGGGGGGGTGATGGCAGTTAGAAACACGCAGATAAATTATGGCCGTGACGTCGGATCAACATTTCGGTTTGACCACCTCATACCCTCACCACGAATCATGCCGCAGTTAAAATATACTCGGTTGAAACTCACACCACCTTCTGTTCATTTTGCACTTGCAACGTCCTCGACTGGAGTACACATCCTCCACTTCCAAAAACTGTTAACCAGTTTTCCTCCACCATTTTTTCTACTTGTTTTCGAAAATCTCCCGCGTATCGGGCTTGCTCAGAGGCGCAGTGACATTCTATAGGAACTGGGGGGTATTCTACAGGAAGAGTTCTACAGGAAAGACTGACAGCTTTCCGGAGCAGGGAAGCCTGGGATTTTTCTTCGTCGAATTTGGAGCTCCAAACGAGGTAGGCTTGAAAAAACTCCTCTATGCATGGTATGTTTTGCAAGGGTGGTGAATTGAACAGCATCAGGTTGGAAAATCAGAGGAAAAATCTACCTGTGAATTGGAAGTAAAACATCTGCTTTTGTATTGCACTGGGTTTCCCAGTTGTTTCTGCATCACGATTCTCCTCCACATTTCCTCTTTTTAAAATTCTCCTGTAGGGAAGATATATATAGCTGTGGCGGCCAGCCTGTGTATGAAAAATTTTGAATTTGCATATCTGTATGTGTGCTGAGAAGAAAACTTGATCTCTGTACTCTGTCTGTAGAAACAAAACTCTTCCTTTCATAAAAAGACAGTCGAGTTCTGGGTAACGGCAGTCTTAAAACTAGGGAATTGTTGCTAATTGATAGTGAACATTCGAGAAATTCCTTCTTGAGTCCAGGGGGAAACCATAAATAGCATTCACTTTTATGATCAAAGCATTAAAAGGGCACTCTCACCATGCCAGAGGGATTCATAAGGAAAGAACCCTCGGACTCCAACAAACTGCACGAGCATCCTGAGGTGGTGGACCTTTTCACACGAGCCAACTGGATGTCCTTCTTTGACAAAATTCAGGGTCATGACAAGGAGATAACTGAGGAATTTTTAATGTCCCTAAGACCTCAATTAAAGACACATGCCACAGTTAGTTTTAGGGGTTTGACCCTAGAACTTACCCCTAAGCTCATTAGTCGAGTTACTGGTCTACCATTAGGGCTCCCTTGGAGCAAAGAAGAGAGGTCATTGGGCCAAGCTGCCAAGAAAACATTCTTTCTACCCAAGGAACATCCTGTAGAAGACAAAAATGGGGTTAGGAGAACTAGCTTGCCTCCTCTCTGGAGTGAAGTCAGTTTCCAAATCATGAAGTACATTACATGTGAAGGAAGATTTAGCATCATCTATGGTTATCATTTCAGGTTGCTGTGTGAACTAAGACATGGAATTGATTTACCTCCAGCCCAGAAACTGAGCATTCCCTATTTTCTTCTTTAGTCACTAATTGAATGTGGTACAAAATTAAATGAAGGGATCCCAGATCAGTTGGCCCATCATGGGTTCATCAAACTATTAGTGGAGGATGCCCTGCACACCTACACTGTCCCCATATCTTAGGAAATCTTCTGAAACATGTCTAGGGATGACAATATTAGAATTTTGGCCAAAAATATCACCCCATCCAACAGTGAGGAAGGAGAACACACTGAAGAAGGTGAGAAAACCAATGGTGAAGGAACACAAGACATTCAAGCACATCACGAATAGAAAGAAAAAAGGGAAATGGGCCAGATTGCTAAGCCTAAAACAGAGAAGGAAACAAAAGCACAAACACCAAGGGGAAAGAGAATGCAGAGTAGAGCAGAGAGGGCTGAAAAACCCCAAATGAAGGCTATCACAGCCAAAACAGGAACACAGAAACAAAAGGAAAAAACACATCCTGAAATAGCAGCAACACAGACAGAAACAGGTTACACAGGGACTTCTACAGGAAGCAGGGAAAAAGAACAGCAAGAGGAGAAATCACCAGAGATATTGGCAAGGGAGGCAACAGTTGTGCTTGCTGCCTTAAGCACACCTCCAAAACAAAAAGGGAAGAGAAAAAGTCAAACCTCCATGCACTTTAAAGCAAGGAGGAGCACACGAATCAAAGTGGGTAGACCCCAGCCTCAATCAAAGGTGCCAATTGTCATTGAGGACACAACACCTAAACCAAAATAAGAGTCTCCTGCAAAGATATCCATCACCCATGAACGAGGAAGCCCAAAAACCTCCACCTAGAGAGAGAAAATTAGGTTGGTGGACTCAAAGACAACTCTACAGGAAGCTAAGACATCTCTACAGGAAACTCTAGCTAAGCTAAGGGAGACCGAGAAACTGGAGGAAAAGGTGGCCAAGCCATCACAGGAAGAAGAAAATACCAAGGAAATACTAGAACCAAGCCCCCAACCTAGCTTGGGCTCATACTATAACCTGTTAGAAGCCGGGAAGATAATTCCCCATAAATTTGCGGTGCCACTTTTCTTTGCACTGGAAGAAGAAAGGGGTAGGACTCACACTTGGATGAGGATTGCCATGTCCAAGGGTGTGGCAGACATAAGCCACCTAGAAGAACAACTCAAGGAATCAAGAAAATAATTGGCCATGGTAAGGCATGTGGAAAGCAGTCAAAGGGCCAAACTACAGGAAGAGAATGAGCTGCTGAAACAGTAGTTGCAGCTCCAGGGAAGTCATAGGGAAGATCAGCCCCCCATTTTGGGAGAACAGTAGCAACAGGAAAGGCCTTCAGCAGACAAAGAAACCCCTGATGAATAGCAGAGAGAGGACAGTTTGCAGGCTGAGGTTGAGGCGCTAATAAAACAACTACAGGAGAAGGAGTCACAAGCAACAGAGGAAATACATTTTCTAAAGCAACGCGTACAATAGAAAGAAGCCCAACTGGCTAGGCAGTAGAATCCTTGCAATGTAGGCAACCTGCCAAGTCATATGCCTTATATCTTAAAGATTAATGGTTGCAGTTCCAGATTAACACCTTGGCCCAAATGGGCACCATTCCATTTCAAAATTACCATCAATTCATGGCTTTGTGCAACAGTGGCTCAGCAGAAAATAAAGCCAAGTTATCAGAACTCTAATTACACAACTTGGCCCTTCCAAACATGAATCTGTGGGACCCCAATGCTGCATTGGGTGATGTGCAACTTATGGCCATAGCCTCTTGGTTAAATCGTGAGGAAAAGAGAGCAGCAGAGATTCAGGATATTATGAACAGGGAGCTAAGTGAGCCACTCATGATCAAAGAAGAACCAAAGGATCCCACAGCCTTAATATATGCCCATCAACACCTGGCCAACAACCCTCAGGTTCTACCGGATTACATTGAGCGACAAGTTCAAGCCATTGCTCACTTTGAGGACATGGAAAGACTGTTGGGGATAACTGCATTCATGCTTGCACGAGGAGGTGGAACACACTACCCCACAGTTTGAAAATAAGAGAATACCAGTCCCCAACAAGGATGAGGGAGGCCTTGGCAAGAGTACCACTCTACAAACAATCAATGCAAAATCTGCAGGCCAACTGGATCGGCCTAAAGTTCAGTCCTCCCTTGCTTTTGGGACTGTTGGAAGGGGTCAAAGAAGAAGAGGAGCATAGGCAGTGGGAGGAAGTAGAGAGAAAAGTAGGATTTCATGACCGAGAAGAAGACATCACCTCGGAAACCTGGGATGTTAGAGAGGCAGTCAAGGTAATCAAAGATGATGAGCTGGATTAGTTGCTCAAAGGATGAGCAACCCTTTTAGCAGGGGGGTGATGATGAGCCCCAAAAATGGGTAACTTATTGGGCTCATTATTGCCTATTATTCTCGATTAATCCACCATTCTTCATATGCATGCTTTTGAGTATATTTCTATTAATTGAATGAATGAGAATAGTCACTTGACCATGAAGTTTAATACGTGGTTATTGCAAATTTTTGGACAACTTTTGGACCAAGGTCAAGCATTTATGATCCAGTTGATAGCAAAACACGAGGGAACAAGGTTGAGGATTTGTAGGAAGGGTGTCTCCTGCACTAAATGGCCCCTTCCTCAAATTCTCCACCATCAGCTCGGAGTTCAACAGGCCACCAAAGATGATTCCCAAGGGCAGCCGAGCAGCTTTTTGTAAAGTGACTGATTACTTGTAGTTTGAGCAGCCAAGCCCCTTGAGTTAAGGAGGGTTGTTGGAGGTCCTCGTAGTGCATAAGAAGGAAGGCTTCCATCCTTCGTAGTTTTTTACTTTTTGAACATTTGTTTTTTGCACTTTAGTGCTGCTCTGTTTTTCAGCTCATTTTGGAGCTTCTGCTATAAAACATTTTTGTGACATGGTTATTTTCTTAGTAATGGAGATCAGTTTCATTTTGCATCAGCTCTGAGCTTCTTCTTAGGAGCCTGTAGCTCTTGGGGTTGGGCCCAACCCAAGTGCCAAGGCCTCCTCTGTGTACTGTTATATGTTTTTGTTGTATTCATAGAATAATTTCTGCTAGTAGATTAAAATCTTGCTTGGTTAACTAGGTCATTTTTGATGATTGAAATAGCTTTTCATGTTTCAGATTGATTTGATAGGTTGGTAACAGAAAAGATCTTCGAAAAGACCATCAAGCAACCCTTGATCTCACCTCTCCCTCCTCGGGACCATGAGCTGAGACCAAGGTGTCCTTGCTGCCACAAAAACATTGTTCTTGCTTCTTCATGCAATTGCTAGTGTTAGATTCTTAGTTGCAAAAGTTGGTACCAGTTGTGATTATGTGCTTAGATCCATTCTTGCTCGGTTTTAATAGTTGCCTTACATGATTTTCTGCCAATAAACTTTTGTCCATCATGATTTCTGGCATTTAGGTCAAATTAGGTTAAAGTAGCTAGATCTTTGGTTTTCCTAGTCTTCGATTGATCAGTTTTGGAAAATAACGTGCAGAGCACCTGTGGTACCTCCCTGCCTACCCTTCCTCCATCAATACAACCTGCTCCATCCTCTAACTCAGATTCTTGCCTTTCATTTGCCACATTTTCTCACGTTGCCCTAATTTCTACATTCTTGTGCAACATTGCTTCCTCCAGCCTCGAACAAACCCAATCACCTTAATCACTCCTCAGCCTCATTCACCAGGTCCTAGACCTCTTCACACCCTCATCCAACCTCCATTTCCACTTCTCCACCTTTCTTCCACCATCAACCCTCCAAAATCCCCTTTCGGAACATCCTGTAGAACCCTTGCAGACTTCCTGTAGAAGCTCACGAGAGCGGTTTCTTGAGACCCAAACACTATGAAACTCTCTGGAAGGGTGCTAGGGACCCCTTAGGCCCTCTTCTCAACTTCCCAACCTTCTACAAGTCCCCTCGCCATTTCCGTTCATCAATCAACCTTTGTACAGTCAAAAACAGTTAAAACACATGCAAAATAATTCTACAATATCACTCAAAAATACAAAAAGATGTTCCTTTTCAGATTTCACTTTAGAAGTAGCTTAGACACATGCACTTAACCTTCCCAAGAATCAATGGCATCCCTTTCTGTAGCTTTCATCCTTTTCCTTGCACCAGTAGGGTTAGTCAGTAAAACTAGGGTTTGCATTTCCTTTCCGCTTTTCGCTTCTCTCTGCAAGTAGATTAGCCTTTGTTGAGTTAGCTTTCATCCATCACATTTAAAAGCTTCTTCTCAGAGCTCATAGAAGTTGGCTTAAGCTCCTAGCGGACTTGTGCCAGCTGATCAAGTGATAGCCTGCGGCAAGAGCTAGTACTTGTGCATATAGCACCGTCGCTTCCAAGTTTGTTACGAACTACCGGGTTGATAAAAGTAAAGAAGGGAGTCCCAGGAGTTGCAGCATTATTGCTGCAATACTAGAGCCCACCACCTCCCATACTACTTCAGGTGAGACTTCAGTCCACGCTCTGCGGACTATTTCCGAAAGGGCCAGTAGTTCTGGGATTTGCTTAGCTAAATCACTTTCGAACCTAGGTCACACCCCACTAAGCCAACAAGTGAGGATACACCGTTTAGATATATCTCAAAATTAATTTTTTCTTTTTATATTCAATTAAAAAAATGTTATAAAATTAAATTAAAATAAATATTTTTGTTGTGAAATAAGTTATGGTTTTTGGACATGTGGTATTGAAATCTCATGGTATTGTAACAAAACCTATTTACAAGTTAATAATATCCATGGTTAAGAATCTTGTCATATTGTTATAAAATATTTTGATTGTAAAATAAATTATGACATTTTGGGCATGTGTTATTGATAACCCATGGTATTGGCCCATGGTATTGTAAAAAAGTTTATTCACAAGTATCAATGGCAAAAGTGGGGGTCAATATCGATGGTTAAAAATATTATCATATTGTTATAAAATATTTTGATTGTAAAATAAGTTATTGTTTTTGGGAATGTGGTATTCATAAGCCATGGTATGGTATCCATGGTTAAGAATATTTCCGTATTGTTATAAAATATTTTGATTGTGAAATAAGTTATGTTTTTGGGCATGTGGTATTGATAAGCCATTGTATTAGCTCATGATATTGTAACGAAACATATTTGGAAGTTAATAATATCCATGGTAAAGTGGAAGTGAATATCCATGGTTAAGAATATTTTCATGTTGGTATAAAATATTTTGATTGTGAAATAAGTTATATGTTTTGGCATGTGATATTTATAAACAATTGTATTGGCCCATGGTATTGTAACAAAACCTATTTTTTACAAGTTAATAATATCCATGGTATAGTGGGGATGAACATCCATGGTTAAGAATCTTGTATTGTTATAAAATATTTTGGGTGTGAAATAGCTTATGGTTTTTGGGCATGTGGTATTGATAATACATGGTATTGACCCATGGTATTGTAACAAAGCTTATTCAAAAGATAATAACAAAATCAAAATATAAAATACTGAATTTTACTTTTTATTATTATTTAACTTTTTATTATTAATTGAGCCAACATTTAAATGTTTATACTCATCCTCATACTAGTTTTATATTACTTTTAACTTTTAACTTCTTGTTTATTATTATTTGAGCCAACTTTTAAATGTTTACACTCATCCCCCATATCACTTTTAACTTTTTATTTTTTATTGTTTAATTGGGCAGACATTTAAAATTGTTTTCATGCTTACATTACATCAACACATCTAACCTATATTGGGTTGTATAGGGCAACTAGGGTAGATCCATATTAACCCTGGAACAATTAGTGAGTGAAAAACTTGAGGAAAGGCTTTCACCTCGAAAGATTTGATCCCTCCCTGATAGATCTGGGGTTAATATGGATCTATGTTGGTTTAAATAATAGATCATTATATAAAAATAAAGCATAAATTTTTAGACATAAGAACTATAAATACATGAATCAAAATCATTAAAATGTGATTCCACACTTCTTCTTTTTTTGAAAAATTTGATGTTAAGACTTACCTTTACTAATAATAGCCACATGAAAGATTGTGTAATAGCCCCAGATTAAAAGTTCATGTAATAAAGTTAATAAAGGAAACATAAGAGCAAGGTCATGGGACATGTATTCCAAGCTGAATGTTGGGAAAAGCATCTTAGTGGGTGTCATTTTCAGTATATTATGGCTAAGAAAATTGGCAAAGGCAAAGAGACATTAATTGACATTTATCTATGAAAATAAAAGAAAATAGGAGAAAAGGAAGGTGAAAGGCCACTAATCTGTAATGCAAGGTGATAGGAAAATTTGCAAGTAAAATTGTATATCTTTTAGGCAATGTATCACTTTGCAAAAGCACATAAAATAATGGTTTTAAAAACTCAGTTAATAGCATAAATATATATATATATATATACAAAAACACAAGACAACAAAATGATAAAGGAGTTCACCCCTCTCCTGGGCTACATGTCCTGGTTCAAGTTCCAATGTTGGGCCTCTTTCATTAAGTGCTCAAATTTGTATTTATATGGATTTACAGTGCTCAGAATGTAAAATTAATGTCTCCAATGGCTCTAGAATAGTACAAAAGCCCCAAGCTAGACTCTTGTTGGGCTCAATTTTGCCAAAAACTAAAGAAGTTGTGCTTTAGAGAAGTTTTTCTGCTAACTTCCCTACAAACCACACTCTCCTGCTAACTATTCTATGAATTCTTCCTTTTTCGGAACCGCCAAGCAACATTTTTGCCCTGCATCGATGATATTCGCGTTGTTTCGAGTGAAATTTGTTGATTACTCTAATTTCCCTTTGAACCCTTCGAGTGAAAAAATAGGGTCACAGGGGCCACATATAGCCGAGGGCTGGGGCTTAATGTTTGCCTCTGCTAGTTAAGCCCCTAAATGTAGGGTCGTGGTTATGTGGGTGCCATGGGTCCAAGGGTTGGGCTAACCACCCACCCTTCCCTTCGAGCTTCATTAATTGTGGCACACAGTCATATATGGTGGCATGTGACCATGGGGTTGGCCCCCTTGCTGGAACACCTTCCGCCAGGCGTGTTTGACTTGGAGTTGTGGTCTTCTGGGCGCACATGTGAACTTGGGGCTTTTCCCAAATTTTCGCACCCATCTGCATAGCTCCCCAATGCGATCCACCTCTAGTTTCATGGCATAAGGTTTAGCCCATTGATTGGGGCTAAGCCCCAAGTCCTTGGTCATTGCACCTATGGTATCATGGATTCTGCAGTGACCAGAGGCCAGGGGCTTAGCTCTGATCCCCTCCCCAAACTTCAATCTACTGAAAACTTAAATATGATTTTGATGTTATAGTAGTTAAGAACCACCACGCGGCGTAGCGGTAAGGAATCATGCTGCAAACCTTGAGGTCTTGTGTTTGAATGCAGTAGAGGCCAGTTCAGACCTTAACTAAATTTTGCGCCACCCCAGTGCGCCACGTGGCAGCCTGTGATAGGGCCACGTGGCACCCAACCATTGGGCCAACACAAAATTCCATCAACTAACCAAAAATGCCAAATCAAACCAATAAGGTGAGGCCACTTAGAAGCCTGCCATTGGACTATGAGGTACAATCAACTTGCCTAGTCACCCTATCCAGTCAGCGTACGAACTTCCCAATCAACAGTCCTACATGTAACCTGCAAAATTTTACATGTATGGTAAAATGATCAGAATGTGATATCAGGAGCATAGGATATCAGTTTTGAACGATTCAAGTTGTATTGGATTCAAGTGAATGAGCTATACACTTTTTCATCAGTTTTGTGCACTTTTGAACAATTTTAATTTTGAGCACTTTATTGATCCCCTGGATCACTCCTCCCAACCAGAAGCTTTTGGAACTCCAAAAGACTATTTTCAGTCAAAAAATAGATGAGGGTACAATTCCCTCACCTTCCAATTTCAATCCATTTGGATTTGCTTGTATTTTTAACTTTGAGCACCATATGTTGGTTTGAAGGGGCTTGGACCCAGGTTTAGAGTTAGTTGCGCTAACCAACAAAACCCTACAATACCGGCCATTTTGGAAACAACCCGCTTAGCCCAGCCTGCAGTCTCACCTGAGGTAGTATTGGGGGATGTTAGAACCAGGTTTCCGCATCCAGAAGGCTATATGATGTGGGGGTAAGGCCTTTCTTTAGTTTAAGACTTGATTTGACCTTCATAAACCCTTATTCTCAAAATCCTTAAACTTAAAGAAAATTCCAATTAAATAGAGTTATGAGCTTCTCCTAAGAGTCTAATCATTCATAAAATAACATATAACAATAGATCTAGATCTTCGTGGAGTAATCAAGACAATCTTACAGATAAATGCAATTCAATTGAGCATAAATACAAAAAACACATAAGTATACAATTAAGACATATAATTTCTTCAAATTCTCTTTATTATTAGAGATTTTCAATACATATATTGTTTTGACCCTGCACACACAGTTGCAGGGGCCTGCGCACTCATTTGCTAACTTACCAAGGTCTCCATGCACACAATAGTAGGAGCCTTCCCCTTTGCCCAAATACAGAAAGATCTCACAATTACATACTCAAACACATCTCATTCATGAATTGAATGCCTTAGACTTGCTAAGATATCCCTTTATATACTTTTTCCTATTACAATACCCTGGTCTGCAAAGCACGGGAAAAGCTCAAAACAATACAAAAAACTAAGGGGATTTGACCTTCCTAAAACCCCTTGACTCCTAGTGACTTGCGTGCTATGTGCTCCACTCCTTAAAATGTGGAGGATTTTACAAAACTTAGTCAAAATTGGACCTAGGGGACCCCATCCCAATAGGCCCCTGACACAAATATGTGACTCATGTGCCTTGTGTTGTTACCAATCGAACTTCTTCTACCAAATTTTATGTAGTCGGTCCTTTTGTTGTTAAGCCAATTGTTCGCTACATTTGCTGCATACTTTTGAGTGTGCCTTCCACAGTCTATGAGAGTTTCCCTACCTCTTCTTCCCAAGGTTGCATCTGTACAATGATAATCTGCATATTCTTCCGCATCTCCTCAATCTGTGCTTCCAGGGAGGTCCCTTCTTTCAATCAGGTTAATCGTTGCATAGGTGTTAAGGTGCGCGTCGTTGTCTTGATCTCGTCGTATTGCAGTTGCTTATCCCATATGGCTACTTCAATATTTTTCACTTATGGATCCTCCTATAGTGAGGCCCACAATTCTAGTGTTTCTTTGAACAATTAGCTACAATCATTAACTGCAGCATCAAGCATTTCCCTGTCTATTCTGATGGCGGCCTCACGCTGCTCTCAAATCTATGGTGGCATGGTGGGTTGTATCTTCAATTGAAGCTCAGTAATTTGCATATGCAGATCAAAACGAACCGTATCAACATGTGCCTTCTACTCTCTGAATGCATCTGCTAGATATTTCACTTTGTCTTCTAAAGTGGCGTTAGTCTGAATTTGGAGCTATTGAATCTCACTGCATACTCTAGAAATGGCCTGCTCCAGCTACTTCCTTCACGCAACTGCCTCACCATGATCCTGGAGAGATTTGTGTTTTTCATTTCACATCTTCTGACTAGTGATCTTTGCATCTTTGATCACCATGAGGGTTCATTTCTCTCACACCTTAATACATTTCCTACACTCCAATGTAGCTCATGCAATGTGTGTAGAGGGAGTGTCATGAGATTAATACTCACGTTCTTAAGCAACTACACACTCTCCCTATCTTCGGCATTATTCAGGTGTAAAGATCCATTAGGTAGGGGTACAAAGTGAAGCTCTGAAGTGAGTACCGACTACAGAATACCCGGTGTCATTGGTTCCACACTCACTTGAGACCGGCTCACTTGAACCATGCTTTCTTGAACCTGGCTCGCTTGAAACTGACTTGCTTATATAACACATATATGTACATGCATTTCCTTAAGGCCTTATTGGATCTTCGTCAGTACTTATGCGTAGTTCTCTTCGATGTGTCCCCAAATCTCCTCGGTCGTAACCCATACGGTGTCTCCAATTTCATCGATGTCCCCCATAGTGAGGACCATGGCCTTCGCGCCGATAGATTTGTCATATTTGTGTTTTTTACGTGCTCCTCCCACACTTGTCTTTTGTCGCCATTTTAGAATAAATGGAGAATTGATGTCCTCCAGGTCTACATAGGGGTCTTCACCACCCGGATCAGGTTCTTCTATGTGTTTTTCTTCTTCTTTCTCGCACTTTGGCTCCTACGCGGTATTATTGTCTACATCAATGGTCCCTTCTTCTTTTCCTTGATGCATCTTTACTAGTCCCTGCTGTGCCTTCTACAATCTCTGTCGGAATGAGCCAGTCGGTTGGCCACTAAAGGACTAGTTGGGCAATATCTTCATGTTGGCTTGTTGGGGCTTGACCCAGTTCATAGGTGATTTAGCCAAACAAATCCCAGTACTACTGGCCCTTTCGGCAACAGTCTACGGAGCGTGAACTGAGGTCTCACCCGAAGTAGTAAAGGAGGGTGCTAGAACCATGTTTCTGCACCCTGGATATGTCTGATGAGTTCAAGTGGTCCGCGGTTTGAACCTGTGCACACGACGTTACGCGCACTTTCCCATACCTCATGGCCTGGGATGTTGCCTTTGTGCAGCCCTACTCGGGGGTCGAACGTTGTTATTACCAAAGTCCTTACTAATATTCCAATGTTATTTGATTATATTAGTCTACTTGCATGCTTTAAGTTACACTTAACAATATACACCATTCATACAGTTGCACACAGTAAATAAACAGTATATTTGCAATTTATAACAAACATGCAATAACCCAAGAACAAATACACAGAATTTAGATAAAACTTCTCTTTAGTATTCTCTTTCTTGGTTAGAGACTCAACTCCACCCTGTGCACTCAGCTCCAGGGGTCCGCACACTCAGCTGCGAACTACTAGGCCTCTGCACACTCAGCTGCAGAGCCTTCTCCTACCTTACAACCCAAAACAACCTTAAACTCTTGTTCTTCGTTTCTACTTCCCTCTCAATCTTTCTTGGGTATATTTTAACTTAGAGCCTCGCTCTATTTTTACAATCCCATGGTCCGTGGACCAAGGGTAGGCTGACATTACATTACAAAACTAGGCCGGACAACCTTGTGACTCTATCATACATTTCGCGCTCTGCGCCGGCAATTTGCAGAGTCTTTACAATAATATTGGGTCAAAACTTGGGCTTTGAGCCCTAAAACATGCCTTGGGGGGATTCCATGCCTAACAGGCCCCCAACACAAACATCGTGACTCACCCTCAAGTCACTCGGTTAGCACGGTGATCTTGGCGCAGAGTCCCTCCAACTGTTCTCGAACTATGCTGAGGCCCCAGCACACTAAACTGCTGCTTGCTAAATCTGCTGCATCCACTTTTCTAAGACCTCTGTACCTGAGGTGCTTCTTTGCATCAATGTGTGCATCCCCTTCATGTGCACCATCTTTCCTTTGATGTTTGTCGTGATAGTGAAGGCCTCGTCAATCCAAGGCTGAATGCATGCTTTGAGAACTGCCTCCTTATGTCGCGCCGCGTCCACCTACTCCTTCAATGCTTTGGCTTGCTGCATCCTCGCAAGCCTCTGGGTGAGGACTATTGTCTATGTAGTTCCTCAGACATTGTCATATTGTTGTTGGAGTTCTCGTGCTTCGGTTTCCAAGCGTTGGATGATGGGTTCCTCCTAAAGAGTCGTGAGGCCCTCAATTGCTTATTCCAACATTCCAATACAATCTAGCACTGCACCTCTAGTTTCCTCCAGTCCCGCTGTGATAGTGCTAGCACGTTGTTCTCTGACTTTTAGGGGAGTGGATGGCTGCGCCTTTAACCACACCTTGGAAATCTGAACATTCAAATCTAGTTGAACCTTTATCGTTTCTTTCCTAGCCTCATGGACTCTTGTTGCTAACCTATGGATCTGCACCTCCACTAGTAGATCTGCTAGGATGGCCAACTCCGGGACACTATAGTAAGCATCGCCTACCACCTATAACAACTATTGATTTTGTGACACCAATTCATCGCATTGCAAACTGACTTGTTCCATGTTTTATCTTTTGTTCACTAAGGACTTGGATCGCGTGGCTCTCCCTAGTGCGGAGCTCTGCCTTTATCCCATCCTATAACAAATATAGTGTCTCACGTGGAAGGGCAGCCAGATTAAGGCCAAGGCCTTTCATCATGCTAACCAAAAATCGATCGGCCTCATTCTATGTCATTAGGGCCCCTTTTGGCAACACTATTGTGTTTTCCATCCATGCGCATAGCATCTGCTCTGCTACCAAGGGTCCTGCTGCGAAGTGCGTTGAAAGGGTACCCACCTAGGGGGGCGCACCTGTAACTCCTGCAACTGTGCTCTGAGGTTTCCCAACATAGTCTAGTGCTCCTGCATAAAATCCTGAAGAGCCTCATTGGTGACATTGATCATTGTCTTGCCGATGTCATGCAGATCACCCTCGGTTAGGGTGATTGGGTCAAAGGCAAATTTCAAGGCCTTGACCTTCTTCCTCAGTCCTACTCGCTCTGTCGTTTGTGGGCACTTCAACTGTGTGAACGTGGTTCCTGGGTCTACACTCCCTTTTGTTGTTTCTTCTTCCTCTCCCTCCTACTCCTGCGAGGCTGTTGCTTGTCCCTCGCCCACCTTCGTGATGGCTTCCTGAACTGTATTGGCTGCTTCTGCGGCCTGTTTCTACATCGCGGCTTTCTGTGCTACTGCCCTCTCGAGTTCTGTAATATATGGGTGCGCCATTCTGGAGGCCATGTCTCCAAGCCAGTGAAAATGGCATCGTCAGTGGCTATAAGAGGTAGTTTTTTTCCATTACTTCATCAGGTCCTTTCGCACTCAGATAAAGATGATGTGCATGTCTACCTTAAAGTTTGCAAAACTCTATAGACTATTGTACACCGTGGGTGACAAGCGCGGCTTCCGATTGATCCACACTTGGATGTTCATCTCAATGAACACCCAGAAGATCTTGCTATCGCATATCCTTCCCACATCCTTCATGGCCCAAAGCGAAGCGTACTTTGCAGCCTCTAGTAAATCTTTGTCAATTGTGGGGAATTGACTGTCCTTCAGCAGTTCCCCCGCTATGAGCACTATGGATAGCAACAGCCACGCATAATGGAAGGTTTTACCCTACTCTTGGGCTTCGCGACAATTCTTCAAGAGTTCTGTGTAGAGGAATTCAGCCCAGTTAAACTGGACCACCTTCGTGCATTGCTCGGCCAGTGCGATTACCGGTGTCGGTACCTCATCTGCGCAACACTTTCACATATCTTTGCGTGCCAATATTTGGGTTTCTACGTGTACCGCTTTGTCCTTAATGCTGGAAATGGCATAGCCCCACTTCTTCTTCTCTAGCTTGTACTTCATCTTCATGGCCTTCGCGAGGGCCAAATCATTACCATTCCCTTCTGATATGGACGCGTGGTCCTTTCTTTTATATGGTACCCAAAAAATGAAATGAATTAGGTTTTCCATGATGGGGATAGTCTCCTCCAGCCATAGATACCCATCATGCACCAGGCAGAGCAGCTGCCTGATGACGAAACTGGCTATTGGGGCATGGTGGAAATGTGGCAACCATAGCAAGTTCAGTAGCCCGGCCTTTTCCACTCCGCATAGCCATTTCTACGCACTAACATTGTCACCATCCCCATGGTGCTATGCTTCACAAGGTTCCTGGTCTCTAGGTGAGGGAACTTCTCACCATTAGCGAGGTCTCAATCTTCAAACTTCATAGTTGGCATGCGGCCCAGGTGTGGGTCTTCAAACATAAGGCCGTCTGGGAGGAGCGGGGTCTGGAGTGAACTCTTGCTTTCGTCCAGGTCATTGGGCACTTTGGCCTTCCCTTTTCACAGGGGGACATATGCGGGCAGTTTTGTCGCAGAGTGTGTAGGTTGAATATCCTCCTCCATACCTTTGTCTTCTTCCTCTGCAATGATAAGGACCCGCAAATCTTCTTCTTCCTCATATATATCTATTGTGAAAGCTTTCCCCTTCTCTTCCATTGATAGTTTGTTACACAGCGGGTTCCTCGGGGACACGCATATGGGAGCCATTGCTTGCTTATCCTTCTTGGGTCTTGGCATACGCGGTGATTTGGGGATCTTTGCCACAACCTCGACACCTTCTGGAACATCCTCCACAGTTAGGGTTTGCGCGGCCTCGCCGGTGGTTACCTCTTCTATTCCCAAACCAGCCTTAGTCATTTTCATCATACCTGGGCTGTAATCTGTCACTCACAAATTCAGGGGCTTAATTTGATGCAGGGGCCCCCCAGCATATAACCATCCTTAGCAAAATGATTCCAGGGTTACCTAGAATATACCCATAGTATGAATTTAACAATGCATCCACACTTCTGTCCCAGGTATTTGACTCTACAATGGAGTCAAATCTTCAACCATCACTGGTTACAACCCATTTATCAGTTCCTATGCATAGGAACTTAATCACCTCGCCTGGACCCTCCTATCGGGATTATATGAACCCTCAAACCTTTGATTATGACTTGGACTAAAGCCTTTCCTCAAATCCTTCTTATCGGGAATTTAAATCCTTCACAACCTGCAATCGACACTTTTAATTTCCTATGTAATCCTTACACAAAGGATTTTCGCACAATACACCTTTTCCTCCCTTATACAGTTTCTGCACAGAACTTGAGGTTAAAACCTAATCGCAATCGCTATCGGCTATCTTCCCCGGCCTTACCACATATGTGGTTCATCACCCATCCGACTCTGATATTCAACTATCGGAACATATTATAAATGTTTTAGTCTTGGCAGACTCAGATCACACTTTACGCCAATACACAGGAAAACTGCTCTAAAACCCATATAGCATATCTCAAAGGTTATAGATGCGCCACTATAACCTCTATTAGTTTCGTGTCTTTATCGCTCCACAACGCTGCTCTGACCTCTGCCTTCTCCAAATGCCGATGCCTTTTACCTTTCACTGTTATGGGTTTTTGGGTCTAGTTATATTGCTCTATCGAACTTCGATATTTCCATAGGCCAGTTCCTCTTCCACTTGAACTTTTGTGATGCGATATTTTGGTGTCGATTCAATCTCAGTAATTGATCTTCCCAGATCTAATGGTTCCTGAGCATCGATCTTCATTCCTTTATTCGTTCCTTTACTTAGTTTTACGCCATTTCAATGGTTCCTGCAGTTCTTTTGGGTTCTTCAAAGTTATTCCTCCTTCGTTATTCCGTTGCGCCACTCTGATTTGAGCTTAACTCCTCACTCTCCTTTGATCTTCGTCCTTGCAGAGCTCTTCAACTCCGCCTTCCGCTTCCACTTGGGTTTTATTTGGCCCAATTTCCCTTTGTTTTTCTATTGAACAGTACTCAGTTTCTCCTCTGCATGTCCTCTAAACTCTGCCTACAATCTCCTGTAACAGAAACTACGAGTTCAAACCATAATTAATCACAAACACGTTATTCACACTCTCTTGAGACAGTCAGGAATAACTCTGAATGTTTTTAATGTAAAAACACACGATTACATTCAAGACTCATCGATCTAGCACACACACAAAGCCCTGATTTCTACTATTCGTGGCCTCCTCCCTTATTGAACGCGCAGGTTCACTATTTATAAGAATACATTAGATAGGATCATTGAAGGATCCGATCAATCCTCTAACAAAAGCCCTAAAGCTTGCTACATGCATACATGTGTGGCAGATAAATAAGTCTCCTCGAGACTTTATCCATTCCATTCTTTTTCTCTATTTTAAAACAGAAAAGTCCCCTGTTTTGCTCAATGGTCCACATCTATTCTCCATTTAATGCCTAAAAACTCTCTCTTTCTCCTAGAGAGTTGGATTTGACTTCTACCACTCATGTTCTCATTTATTTATTTTGAGAGCATTTATATATTCTCCCATTATCTAATTAAATCACATAAAAGCCTAAATATTACATTGACTTGAGACTTAGGAAACTAATTTCCCTAAGACACATGAACCCCTATGTCTACTAATTACAAAGATTTTATCTTGGGTTGAATGCTCATGCATCATAATTAATGCTCGACTCACAATGCTCAGGGCTCTATTCAATCACTCAATTCTCAAACGACTAAATGTTGTTTGTTGGAAAACCCTTTGTGTTTTATAGCACCTTTTGAATTTGAATTCAACCATTTCCCCCAATTTCAGTTCATTAATGCTTGCTTGGCGACAGATTTTCCCAAATCTTGCCCATAAATCATGTCTTAAATGTCCACCGCTCGTTCCATTTGGTTTCAAGTTGATCATCCCATCGTGAATAGTGACTTCAACGGTCACTTTCTGGCCAATCCGCGCGACAGCGCAGTCCCCCATGCGCGGTCACAGACCTTGTGATTCTATGCTTTTGCGCGCATCTCCAACATCACGTAGCTCTCAGGAAGGATAGTTTATACTCACCCACTCCCTTCCAACTACCTGGAGTGCTAAGACTGACCTTGTCCTGGCTAGTCAAGTGGTCGCACCACCCTTATGGGGCTCCATCCTGTCCTCCATCATGGTTCTTGGAGAATCCCCACCCTCTATGGTTGCGCATTTGCTCATTTGCAACGTGCTACTGTGGTCCCTATGCTTAGCAATATGTGGTCCAAGCTAAGGCATCAGACTAACCAATTCACTACAATAGTTCTCAAACTTGGCAGTATGATTGTACCCACCTTGCCTTACCATCCTAGTTTTTTAAGTGAGAAACTCTTCCTTTATCTTGTCTTCCATCTTCTTGACCTCCATGTCCATCAAAGTTCTTTTCTCTCTTAAAGGTAACCTTTCATTTTCAAGTTCGTGAAGCCTAAGGTTTCCTTGTTGGGTTTCTTCCTTAATCTCATGTGTTTTGTCTCTGGCAGTTGTGCGATTCCTTCTTTACATGATTCGCAAATTTTCGTATCTACGGGTGCTTCCATGCGCGGACTAGGCACTGCATGCTCCATAGGGATTACAATATCTACTTCATACTTCAGTGTCGGAAGTGCCTACACGGTCAAGGTTTTGCACATGGTCCTATAAGCCCATAGAACCATTGGTACGCACAGGTCCCAGTCAGCGCGTCTCACACGGTGGACCGTGTTTAGTACTTCACACACTTTGTCAAAGGCTTCCACACGAATAATCTTTGGTGCACTTGATTTTATCATACTTCGTCGTTCGTGCCATTGTCTTACCTGCTCCTACTTGTCGATCTCGTTTCCTATCGCGAGGACGGTGTGTGTTCGCGCAGGTTGCTTACCATACGCTTGTATCCATCCGAAGAGGTGCGCATGCAGGCTGTTTTGTCCATCATTCCCGAATTTCATCCGCATCTGAGGCTTTCTAAACTACATGAGAATCATCCTTCTGCATTCCCACCAGTCCTCAAAATTCTATTGGTGCGTACCACACCACTTTGCCGGTGTAGAGCGTAGTACCCATTTTAGAGCATCGAACCACTGTTGTTCTAGCACTTCTCTCTCAAACCTATTCAGGAAATCATCCACCACTCTCAACCAGTCATAAATAGGCAAATCTCTTACCTCCCTTGTCACATAGCGCAGTGACCTTATCATCATGTTGCAGTTGAACGTGGTTACCTCATGTAACCGGTTCTATCATCGTTCTATTTCCTCGTCCAAGTCTGAGGTACATGAGCTTTCACACTCCCACAAAATCCTACCATCCACTGTAGGATTCACCCAATCCTATTCTTGAGTGGTTATCTTGTATAGACATTCTAGATCATCGTCGCACACTGGATCTATGTAGCACAATCCTTCTGCAGGGTCTAAAGGTACCACTACACGTAGTGAATTTTTCTCAAAAATCATCTTACGCTTCTTTAGATTTATTACTCCATTCATGTCAGTGGCCCAATCTATTCCCAGTAGCATGGGATAGGGATTGTTGTCATCAACAATCTCTATCACTTCTAAATCTTCAAGTGTGCTCACACCTTCGATATCTATCGTTATTCCCTGCAATCTTCCCATCAGTAGGATATTTTGTTGGTTCATCATTCACAATTGAATAAGAGACCATTGCAACGCGGGCCTACCCATGTGCTCCCATTTCTTCTTTGGTAGGACGTTTGCTTCCAATCCTAGATCCAAAATCACTTGATCCATTTCATATTCTCTGATTTGTGCAGTCAATTTGATCTCCCTTCCTGTTCGCATTGTGTGTTTCCCGAGCTTCTAGACTACACGCAGTTCCCCTGATCCAGCACATCTAATGATGAGTTCTTGCAGCCCTTTCGCCACTTTGTTGTCGCGCAACAGCTTCATGCATGTCTCTAGAAAGGTAGTGAGCATTGATGGGTCCATCTCCAGTTCTAGTTTGTCTTTACTACCTGAAGTGGAGACCTTCATGAAGCTCTTCTTAGCTTCCATTAATGTCTCCTTCACACACTCCAAATTGAACTCTGGTTCCTTTGTTGGATCCTTGTGAACCCAAGCACTTTCTTCGGGCTACTTGCCCTTGTCATCTCCTATCGTGATATCGCTTTAGAGCATGATTTTTACATTTGGGTCCTCCTCACGTGGCTCAGACCTCATCATTTGTAGGTTCTGAGTCAGGGGAGGTTCGAGTGTTCCTTTATCGCACAAACTGGCTATTAGTGTGGGGTAGTCCTCCGTCTCATGATCAAACTGGGTACAATATCAACATGATGCTCTCGTCAGATTTGTGCAATCGCAGGCGTAATGCCCTAGCCCTCTGCAATTGTAACAAATCAATTGTTTGTGACCCTTTCCTAGTCCCATTCTGCCTCAACCTCGTATGTGCCCCTGAAATCCAGTGCGCGACATTCCTGGATTTTGATCGAGGTCTTGTGTTTTGGTCTGAACTCTATAGGTAGGAATATAATCCATCATCAATTCATAACTTCTACAGGTGCATTCATCATGGCCTACTAACCTGCAGAAATTAAAGAACAACTGTTGGGACATCTGCATATACTTCTGTAATAGGTGGCAGTTATCTGTAACATGCTTCCCTCCTATCTCACAAATCACACACCATAATGCAGGGGTAGTGCTCGGTCCTGCTTGTGCCTCTGGTCTCAATGGCATCGGCCCTCCTCCCGCCAGGTAGTTCGTAAACACTAGACAATGGTCCTTGTCATGTCCTTGGCCTTTGCACTTTATGCACCATACCTCCTCGCGCGCTTCAAGGCAGGCTGTCTTGTTCTATCTCTGCACTACCTTCGTTTATATAGATCCTCCCACTTCACACAGCCCCAAACATAAATTTATTCACATAACTCACTTTTCACACAGTAGCATCTTAATTTGAGTGTTCAAAGATTTAACGTACACACCTCGCGGTCCTTTGAGGAAGCGTCGTTTCGCCTCACTGTAGCTAACTAAAGTTTCTACAGTGAACTCGGTGATAAACCCTCCTATAATTCGATCGAGCCAATGGTCCACACCATGCGTGATCTTATCTTCTAATGCTTCTAGTCTGTGCACCAACTCTGGAGTCCACATAATAGTACGCAGACTCTTTGCCTTACCAACTCGAGACCTCTCTAGTCTTTAATGGAAGGAGCCCAATGTGGTGCTAAGTCCTGACAAACCCTCTTAGGGATGGCTCGAAGCTACCTTATGCTGTAGGTCAACTCGGCTCTCTATCTTTCTGGTCTTTGCTTCACTGTCTCTTCTTTCCTCTGTCTTCATATTTCTTTTCTCTATCTTCCTCTCGGTGTCCTCTCTCTCTCTCTCTCTCTCTCTCTCTCTCTCTCTTTTCTTCTATGTTCATGGATTTAAAGCCATTCAATCTCATGACTATTTGATTCCCTTCTGCCTCCCATCAGACCTCATGTTGTTGTTCACTTGGAATCCCCTGTCTCTGCATCATGGTCATCGACTCATAGGGAGTGGCCACTTGTCTTCCAACGAACTACGCCATCTTTTCCTCATTGGTTCGGTTCTTCGATTATGTAGAGAAATGACTCATCTGCCACCTCAGTGGTCAAATTGGACCTCAAATCTTTATGAATCTCGGCTTATTCCCTTGTCAAATTTGGTCCTTTCATCGGGCGTGTTCTCATCCATTAGATCTAGAGCCTCCAGATCTGATGCCATTCACTCATTTCACACTGTTGACTTGCTCGACTGTTAGCGTGCGATGAGCAGCGGTTTTCTCTCTCCTTTGCTTGCCACGCGTCAGGTGTTGAATGGAATTGCTAGGTTTTAGCTAAATCCGCTTACCACCCAAGGGTGCCCCTGATAAATACCACCGGTTTCTGGAGCACGGGTCCTACCTTTAGCCTTTTGCACTTTTTCCCATGGTTTCCCTGACTTCCATGTGACCGAGTGCTTTGGGGCCTTTCCATTTCGAGGGGTTTTGCCCAGCTTCCTAGGTGCTAGTTTCACCTCTTGCGCAGTCTCCATGGGCCTCAGTCAGCGCGCTTTGACCGAGATCCTCGTCGTTCCTCGCTGGCTGCTAACTGCCATTGTTCAGAGTTTTTCCTAATCACTCTGTGCTTTTGAATTTGGAGCTTTGTCCTGATTTGATACAGTCATGGTTCTCTGAGAATTCTTCATGGATCCAATTCGGATCATGGCCTTCCCACTAAAAAAGCTTTTGGACCACCAAAAGTTGGTTTTCAAGCATTGACTAAGTGAGGATACAATTGTCTCACTTGTCCTATCTCTATCCACTTTGCACTGCTCGACTTTGAACCTTTGAGCCTAATTCTGAGGTACTCAACATCTCCCCTACATGTCGTCCTCACCTTCCTATCCAGCACTGTGTCTTCCTACAATTCATTAAGATATTCAGGTAGCAGGTCATCAATAGAAGGCAATTGACTCTGCTCTTCGGGATCCTCAATTAGAGAGGGTTCAAACAATCTCAAGCAATCCACATTTACAACTGAATAGATGTGCATGTAAGCTGGTATATCAAGGTGAAAAGCATTTTCACCAATCTTCTCAAGTATTTTGAAAGGTCCATACGTGATGGGATTTAGCTTTTTACCTTCACCTTGCATCCTGTCCTTGCTGATATACAGCCAGACTTGGTCACCAACTTGAAAACTATGCTCCATCTGATGCTTTTCATGCCTAGCCTTGTATTTGGCTTGGCTCTTTTCCAGCTGTTCCTATAATGCCTAGTGGATCTCTTGGATTTGTTCAATGAACCTAATTTCCTTGTCCACATCATTGTGTCCCTCAACTGTGGTATCTTTACTAAAGACAAAATCGAAAGGAGACCTTGGGGTGAAACCAAAATAGGTCTCAAAAGGAGATCTCTGTGTAGAAGAATGTTTTGCTCTGTTGTAAGCATGTTGCACGTAACACAAATGTTCATCCCAAAGCTTAGGATGTTTGCTGCAATATCCTCTGAGTAACTGGATCACTATCCTGTTAACTACTTCTGTCTAGCCATCAATTTGTGGATGAAAAGTTGTGCTTTTGTTCAATTTGGTGTCCATCAGTTCCCACAGACTTGACCAAAACTTCCTCACAAATCAGGTGTCTCGATTAGATACAATGGAAGTAGGTAATCCAAAATTAACCCATACATGTTCAAAGAACAGTTTTTCAGTTTGTTCAGATGTAATATGTTTGTTACAAGGTATCAAAATACACATTTTGCTGAACCTATCCACAACAACATATAGATAATCATGACCTTTCCTAGATTTAGGCATTCCTCCAACAAAATCCATGGAAGCACTTTCCCAAGGGTGAGAAGGTACTGGTAATGGAGTGTACAAGCCTATTTTTCTATTGTTGGGCTTGCTTTTAGCACACATAGTACACCCTCTTACATATCTAGAAACTGTCTCATTCATTTTTGGCTATTAAAAAAATCTTTGCAGCTGTGCAACAGTTTTACTTACCCCAAAATGACTGGATATCAGAGAACTGTGTGCTTCTCTAATTATCTTTACTCTCTTAGTCTGCGGAATGCAAAGTTTCCCACAATGGTATAAGAGTCGGCCCTTTACATGATAAACCAATTCTTCTACTCTTTTTCCCTGACTTAAAGTTGCATATACATCTTTAAAGTCTATATCTTGAGCATATTGTTCAATGTAGCTTTCATGTAGCACAAAATTATGCTTAAGTATAGTAGATGCATTTATAATGGGTCTAGATAACATGTCTGCAACTTTATTGTGTATGCCCTTTTTATATTTGATGACTAAATGAAACTATTGTAGAAAACCCATCCATTTGTAGTGTCTTGATTGCTGCAACTTAGTTTGGGAGTGTAGATATTGAAGTGGTTGACGATCAATATGTATCACTGTCTCTTTGCCCATTAAGTAATGTTTCCACTTTTTCACACTCTATACTAATGCATACAATTCTTTATCATATGTAGGATAGTTAATTACTGTAGGATCAAAAGTCTTAGAATGATAACATATGGGTTTATTCTGCTGTGTCAACACTACTCCCATGGCATAGTCACTGGCATCTGTTTTGATCTCAAATGGTCTTTGCAGATCAAGCAGTGCTAGTATAGGTGTTGTACTAATCTTTTCTTTCAAGGTGTTGAAGGATTTCTGATGTTTGCCTCCCACTGAAACACCTTGTTAAATCATGTTAAAGCATGTAAGGGAGCTACAATTGAGGAAAAGTTAGAAATGGACTTCCTCCAATACTGTGCTACCCCTAAGAAGCTTCTCACTTCTATAGCAGACATGGGTTTAGGCCAGTTCAAAATGACTGCCACTTTAGAGGGATCTATCTTCAATTCACCACCCCCTACTATATGACCCAAATAAGTTAGAGATGTTTTTCCAAATTCACATTTTGAGATTTTAACATGAAGTTTTTATCTTTTCAAAACATCTAGTGTCTGCTTAACATGCTTTAAGTGTTCTTCCCACGTTTTACTAAAAATCAGAATCTCATCCAGATACACAATAACAAAATCATCAAGAAAAGGTCTAAGCACATCATTCATTAATCTCATGAAAGTAGCAGGAGCATTAGTTAAGTCAAAAGGCATAACTAGCCACTCATAAAATCCCTGCTTTTTTTTAAAGCAGTCTTCCATGCATCTTGTTCTGCCACTCTGACTTGATGGTATCCACTGTGCAAGTCTAGCTTGGTGAAATAAACAGCTTCTTTCAATTGATCTAAAACATCATCTATGCGAGGAAGGGGATAACGATTTTTCATTGTTATCTTATTCAATGCTCAGTAGTCAATGTACATTCTCCACGAGCCATCTTTCTTTCTCACCAAAACGATTGGTGACCCACATGATGATGTGCTAGGCCTGATGACCCTTTCTCGTACAACTCCTGCACCTACTTCTTGATTTCAGCATTCTCGAAAGCAGACAACCTGTACATTCCAATGTTAGGAAAGGGAGCATCTTGCTACAAAATAATATCATGTACTATTTCCTTTTTGGGTGGCAGACCTTTATGTTCTTGAAACAAGATATCATACTCTGAAACAACCTTTTCTAAATCAGCTTGATGTTTAGCATTACAGCCCTCAAATACATTGATTTTTTCAGGTTTCTTTTCCTTTACAACCATCAGTAAGAATTGTTTGCATGAATTTATCATTCTTTTCATCTACCCTGACTTTATGAGAGTATAATTATTCTTGAACTTGTGAGATTTTACAAAGTATTCGATTCCATCTTTAATAAGTAGATACTTGTTCTCAACTCTATAGAAAATATCTTTTCTATCATACAAGTAAGGACTTCCTAAAACAATTCCACATATATCCAAAGGAATTATTTCTAACTCAACCTCATCTACAAATGTTGACCCAAAAGAAAACTTGAGTTTGCACTGTCTAGTCACTTGTAGTTGTGTTTTATCAATCAACCATCCTAATGGGTATGGTTTCTTGTGAGGTGTAGTTGTTAATCCCAATTTCTTTACAATTGCTTCAAAAATCAAATTTACTTGTGAGCCACTATCAAACAAAGTTTCGATCTTTTGAAGTATGGAAATAACTCGAATATGGAAAAGCTCATGTATTTTTCTCTCATTTTCTTCATTAATAGTAGATTGAGAAAAATTACTAGTAGATACTTCATAATTCTTACCTTTTATACCTGTGGATGTAATGGTTGTTTCATCTCTCAATTCTGACCCCAAATCTTTCTGCATAGCTGCAACAGTCTTCTTCTTCTTGCCCTCGAACTTCTTAGGCCTTAGCTTTGGATGCAGAATCCAACAATGCTCATCATCATGCCCATCCTTTTTACAGTGAGTGCATGAAGCTTTGCTCTTTTGTGCAATGTTAGCCTTCCTTGCTTTCCACTTTTGCTTTCTTTTCTCCTTGCTCTTACTTGCAGTGGGTTGGTATGGTCCCCCAACTTCTGCAGTTCCATTCTTTCCTCTGGCTTCTAGATGAGTAGCTTGTATAGATACCTCATATATACTAGTGGGATTAAACATGAGGATGGTATGCCTCATGTAGCTGTGTAGACCGCGAATGTACTTCAAAAGAGTCTCTGGTGAGTCTAAGGAGATTCCTAGAATCAATGCTCTCTTTCTAAATTCTTGAGTGTACCCTTGCACACTTTTCCCTTTCAACTGTCGAAGAGTTTGCCAACTCATCATGGCGTGTTGCATGTAGGCCAATGGATAGAACTGCTTTTTGATTGCAGAAACAAATTCACTCCGGATAGAGATAGTCTTACCATGTCTTTTCATATCATCTTGGGTTCTGCCTTCCCACCAAACCAAGGCAGTGCCTCCTAGGCGTAGGCTTGCCAGCTGAATCTTGCTCTTGTCTGAGTTGATATTCTGCACTCTGAAATACACATCAATTTGTCTAATCCAATTGTCCAACTTTTCTACATTTAGCTCTCCATCATATATAGGCAAATCAAATTTAACATCTAGCTTGATCAAAGATGCTTTCTTGTTATGTACAGGGTTATTAGGAGGTGTAAGAAAGCTTTCCTCTTTCCCTTTTCATTTTGAGTGGTCCTGGAAATGTGATTCATCTTCTCCTTTGTCTTGTTTAGAGCCTGATGAATCTTCATCCTTGTGTTTTCTAAAGTCTTTATACATTTCTTTTACCATGGACTTTATGGCTAGGAAACTTTCTATGAATTGAGGGTCTGGACCCATAGGACCTTCCTCTGACATTGTCTTCCAAGGGTAGACTCTCCCAATTTCAGGTTAGTTTCGACCAACTATCTTTCTCCTCATTTGAGCTTTGATCTAGTGAGCATTCACAGCTAAACCAACACAAGCTTGTCTAACTTTAACAACCTAAAGCTCTGATACCACTTGATCTGAAAATCACCCTATGAGTGATCTCAGTTAAAGATTTATTGAATGAAGGTATTACAGACTCATGTGCTGTTGTGTGTCTATGTTATTTTAAGCAACGGATCAGTCAGATTGCAAAATACACAGACACTTAAAACGGAAAATAGCAAGAGAAATACAGTAGCAAATACAAGAACACAACAATTAATAAGGAGTTCACCCTATCCTCCAGGGCTAGGTCTCCGATCCAGATTTCAGTGGTGGCCTTCTTTTATTGTGTCTTTTAAGCAGAGAATTACAATGAAGAGCTCAATCTGAGTCTCCTAAAATAGAATTGCTTGGCAGGGTGGTTCTTGGATTCCCCAAGCCATTAGAGTACGCGGACTCTTTGCCTTACCAGCTCTTGACCTCTCTAGTCTTTAATGGAAGGAGCCCAATGTGGTGCTCAGTCCTGACAGACCCTCTTAGGGATGGCTCGAAGCTGCCTTATGCTGCAAGTCAACTCAGCTGTCTGTCTTTCTGCCCTTTGCTTCACGGTCTCTTCTTTCCTCTGTCTTTGTCTTTCTTTTCTCTGTCTTGCTCTCGGTCTCTCTCTCTCTCTCTCTCTCTCTCTCTCTCTCTCTCTCTCTCTCTTTGTTCTTTATTCATGGCTTTAAAGCCAGTCAATCTCATGATTGTTCGATTCCACTTTTGCCTCCCATCAGACCGCCTGCTGTTGTTCTCTTGGAATCCCCTATCTTTGCGTCATGGTCATCGGCTCACAGGGAGTTGCCACTTGTCTTCCAACAAACTGTGCCAACTTTTCCTCGTCGGTTCGGTTCTTCGTCGGTAAATGACTCATTTGCCAGCTCAACGATCAAATGAAACCTCAAATCTTTATGAATCTCAGCTTATTCCCTTGTCAAATCCTATCCTTTCATCGGGAACATTCTCAGCCATTAGATCTAGAGCCTCTAGATCTGACGCCATTCGCTCATTTCGCGTCGTTGACTTGCTCGACCGTTAGCATGCAATGAGCGGCGGTTTTCTCTCTCCTCCGCTTGCCACGTGTTAGGCGCTAAATGGAATCACTAGGTTTTATCCAAATCCACTTACCACCCAAGGGTGCCCCCAATAAATACCACTGGTTTTTAGAGTGCGGGTCCCACCTTTAGCCTTTTGCGCTTTTCCCATGGTTTCCTCGGCTTCTATGTGACCGAGCACTTCGGGGCCTTTCCATTTCAAGGGGTTTTGCCTAGCAATGCGCGATTAGCACTAATCGCGCATCAAAAACTGCCTCCTTTTCTTGATCCCGGCTTCCCAGGTGCTAGTTTCACCTCCTGCGCAGTCTCCATGGGCTTTGGTCAGCACACTTTGACCAAGGTCCTCGTTGTTCCTCACTAGCTTCCAACTTCCATTGTTCAGAGGTTTTCTTGATCGCTCTGTGCTTTTGAATTTAGAGCTTTGTCCTGATTTGATACAGTCATGGTTCTCTGAGAATTCTTCATGGATCATGTTAGGTTCCTATACCAATAGGTGTCATATATCATGATTGACTGGGTTTAGCTCTAAAATATGTACATCCCCTTGCTTGTTGCAAATGTTTTCCATATTTGTAAAAAATCAAAAATTAAAAAATGTAAAGAGGGTATGCCCTAGAAAAAAATAAAAGAGTAAAAAGAATAAAGAAAAGGTCAAAAAAGGAAAGAAAATGAACCCCAACAAAAAGAAAAGACCATGAAAAGTGTGCAAGTCTAAATGTCACTGCTATTTACTTTTATGTATAATAAAGATTGTGTGCAACTTGTCACCTATGCCACAATTCATAAATATTGAAATAGTTTAAGCTTGACTAGTTCATATTTCAATTTCATGTTGTAGAAATAAAGAATAAAGATCTGACCAAAAAATTTAATCTTGGCAAATAAGTAGATAGGTAGAGCGAAAAAAAGGAGCTCAATAGCTTAATCTGAGCCCTTGGATGTAATAATTGTAGACTTAGATAGGCATCACCATGTAAAAGAAAAAAAAGTTTGACAAGGGCTTGCCAGTCTAAGTGCACCCTAATAAAGAACTGAAAATGCTAGGTTAAAGTAGGTAGGGTAAGTAGATAATGGTTGCAGAATAAATGTGTGGTGAATGAAAAAGTTTAAATGTGTAAATCTTTTACTTTCATCACCAAACAAAGGCATGTATCACATGAAAGGCACATCAAGCAAGCAAAGTCAAAAATAATTAACTTCCCTACTCATTTCCCCTAAATTTTCACTAACTTCCCCTAGGTGCCAAGGTATCTATCAAGTTAGAGGGGCTCAGAGCATTTCTCTGACTTTTGGAGGGACCAGACTCTCGGCCCAATAATTTATAATGGCTAAGTACTTAAACCCCTTCATCATTATTCACCCCCCTTCATAAGTCATTCATTTCCCTAATAAATCTTTTCCTAAGTAAAATCCTATTTTATTTAAGAAAAATAAAAACATTTTCCATATAAACCCTCATGTTCACTTAGCCTAAGTTTTAAATATACATATGAAAATGTTTTAAACTTAGCGCGCATTTCACATTTCACAAAGTCATATTAACCACTAATTCATATTACTATATAATTCCCCTATACAAACATTATCCATTCCCGTATTATTATAAATACACAAAAACCCAAAATTTTACATATCCCGCCCCTCGGTTAAATATAACCATAAATCAAGCAATAAACGGGATTAATTAGTCAATCAATGATTAATTAAGAACCCCGACCCCCGCCATGCTAATAAAAGATTTAATTAATCCTCACAATTAATTAATAACTTCAACCAATCACATCGTCCCCGATGTAATTAAAAGCTTTTAATTACCGTCGGGCCCCCGCCATTAAACACCAATAATTTCAACTCCCCAACAACCATCTGATCGAACCCTTTAGATCCGAAGGCCCTCGCTCATATCGTGCGTGCCTTTTGGTCCACCTTTAGCGTGCGATGTGAGTGGTTTTGTGAACAGTGCCGATGCTACGTATCAAGCAAAGTATGGAATCGCGTGGCTCCCCACAAATACCAGTTACCCTCCATAAGCGGTGCGATGCAACCCACTTACTGCCTCCCGCTAACGACAAAATGTCAAGTCACCCCCGCTGACGTAACCCGTCCATGTCACGAACCCGCCAAAATCTTTGACTTTGCATAAAAACAAAGTTAATCCATTTTTCTTCCTTATTCTGAAAAACTCGTGCATGCAACCAGTACGTAGAAAATGACCAACTCGTACCCAAAACCATCAACCACCTTGAAATTTGCTGCCCGATGCCGCTCCAGTCCACAGTGTGCTTCCAAGTCAACCAGTACATCATTACTAGTCACTCCATAATAGGTAATCAAAGGACCGCAACCTTGGATAAATAGTCTTAATACTAGTCATAAGACCTGTTTACTCCGAGATTGTTATCAAATCTATTCAAATAGAGATGGAAGATAAAAGGACACAGTAAAGAATAGATAAAGTGTATCAGGGTTAAAGAGTATTAGATTGAAGATCAATTAAGTAAATCATCTAGCATGAAGATTAAACAGCAAGGAAGACAGTTACAAAGCATAGCATACAAATTCATGTCAAAGTGAAGATAGATGGAAAAACAGAGCGGTAAAAGTAAAAAGTAAATAGTAAACAGTAAAAGTAAACATGAAGACATTAAGGGTTAAACAAATATGAAAACACTTTCACCAGCTACAATGAATTTTATCCAAAATAAAAGTGAAAAGCAGTCAAAAGAAGTTTAAGGTTAAAAGATGAAATTAGAGAAAAAATTGTACATTCTTCATAAATTTCTTGTTTAAGTCATAGTTTTACATAACATATTGTGGCCAATCCAAGAAGTATTTCAAGAAACTGGAAGACCTTTTTGTTCCTAACAGGCTAATATGCAAAAACCTATCTCACTTTTTACATAAGTATTACCAAAAAGGAGATAAGTGCATGTCTTCATAGCTTATTTTTCAGTTTGGACAAAGTCTTGTTTTTGACATCTTTGTGCAGAGAATATTGTGAACAGCTGGAGCTGAATTTTGGGAAACTAAGAGGTTTATCTCAAAACATTCTTATCTACAAAAGCCTCTTTCACTTTTGACATATCTATCACGGATTGAGATATACAAGCATATCATTGGACCCTAAGTTTGCAGAATTTCTGGGGCATAACACACAAAAGAATGATGCAGTTAGTGACTGGGATGCCTCATCATCAACTAAGAGTTGCTATCAAATTCGAATTTCTCTTCTTTGTCACCATAAATCCATAAACATAGTGCCAAATGATTCATTAGTTTTGAATTTCCTTTATTTTAGTTCTATTAATGTAAACAGTTGGAGATATTTGTGAAACTAATCCTGATATTTTTTCAAGATATTTCAGTTTACAATTAGTATAAATACTTCTTCATTTGAAGTATTTTAGGGTGGATTCTTAGATATTTCTATAGAGTCTTTATTTTTTAATAGAAGTGTTATTGAACAATTATTGTATGGCTAGCTGGACAAAGTAATAAAGCAAAGGACTTTTACAGTATACCTATGTCAAACGAGAAACAAATAAGTATTCTATATCTTATGTTTTTATTGTTTTCTTGTTTAAATATTCATATGTGTTTCATATCTGAATGATAAACAAAAAAGTATATTTCAGAAAGATCTTTACTGCATTCTGTCTTTAAAATCGTTTATATTCTTAATGTTTTCTTCTAAGCTATCATAGGTAGGGAATTATTAATTGCTCCCTGCTTTTTAGTTTATCACTGTGACCATTTAACAAAAAATTCTTAATTGTTTTTTGTTAATGAGCACCCATTTTCTCTCATCTTGAACTTTGTTGAAGGATTCTTAATTGCCCTTCCTCCCTTTCAAGGCCATTTCACCCTTTTAAGCTAGCATTTGTCTTTCATTTATCTATCTTGCCCTGTGAAATTCTCCTTTGTTAAATCAACCTGATCCAGTTAAGCCATCTTCAGTTGACTCCATAGCCCAAATGGACTGAAATACCTTGTTCTATCCATCTACTCTTGAATTCCACCACCAAACAAAATCAAAACTCCCCAAGCTTTCATAACTAGCCTCATATCTCACAAAACAAAGCTAAATCATAAAGAGAGAGCCCTCTCTGAGTATAGATTGGCTAGATACTGTACTTAAAATATTGGTTTGTGGTTACCTTGGAAATTTCTTTCTTTGACTTTGAGAAAAATCTGAGTGATAACATAGTGGTGACTCCACTGGGGAAAACTAACATTTTCTTCAGAATTGTTTTATTGGTTTAGATCTTATCTATGATGGTGGACAGTGATCAAACACACAAAGGTTAAAATCATTCACCTGGCGACTCCAAATCAATTTCACAATCAAGACTCCACTGGAGAAATGAACTTGAAAGAACTGTGTGAAAAGATTAGGCTTTTAACTTGGATTGTTATCCAAGACATTATGTTCTTTCTCATTGATAAAGTTTTTCAATGTATATTGTATTTTAGAGAAGATTTTAGATTAAATTTTATTATTTTCCTTTGAAAAATGTAGATATAAAGTCTTCGTACATATTTGAGCAGCATTCTTCTAATTCTTATGAAGATCATTTTCCAATTGAGGAGAATAAAACAATCAAGACTAATCATACAATCCCTGTACATATTCCAGTACCTCATAAAGTTCCTGATAGATATAAACCACTCATTTTGCCTCCTACACTTCATGCTTTTCCTAACGATTATCCTAAGCACCTCCCTAGGTTTGATGGAGAGAATGGTATCACTGCCCAAAAACATATTCAAGCTTTTGAAGTTATCTTAACTTATTTTAAGTAGACGAAAAGGATGTCAATATTAGGCTTTTTGCTCTTTCTTTGCAAGACAAAGTCAAGAGTTGGTTCAAAACCCTGCCTGAGGCAAGCATCTCAAATCTCCAACTGTTTCTCAAACTCTTCCTTAATAGATGGATAATTAAAGTCAATATTCTTATGATCATAGAACAATATAATCAGTTAAAAAGACAGCCAGATGAAACAATACAACAAATTTTAGATAGATTTGATCAAATCTATTATTCAATACCATTAAATATAAGACCTCCCCCTGGTTTAGCTCTTTTACATTACCCAGGATCATTTGTTTCAAAGATAGAATTTCATCTAAGAGAAAGAAACCCCTCAACAATGGAACAGATGCAAAACATGGCAGTAGATGTAGAAGTTAATCTGCAAATTAGAAGAGAAAAGTTGAAATCAGAGAAAGAGGAAAAACTCGACATTTTGATAAAGAAAACAGAGGAAATGATGCAAAAGATCACCATGAAAGTTGAATTTTTTGTTCAAAATCACCATGAAACATTTGTTTCACAAAATGAAGAGGTTGACAACCATGAACAAATTCCTGTTAATTCCAACTACCATAAATCTGAAGATAGAGTTATAAAACGATATGTGGAGAGGCAATCTGATGATCTAATATGTACATTTGGTGACATTAATTCTTATGATGATTTGCCTAAGCTTGATCACTATAATAATGATTATGTTTCTCAAATCCAAATTAACCTTGCAAAGGAATCAGAAGCTAATTTGAGGAATAAGGAAGTTCAAGTTCAGCAGCTTGAAAATAGTGATCAACTTAATCATTTCAGCTATGAGAATTTGGAGGAAAGTGTAAATTTTGAAATTAGTGAAGGAACTTTACCATTTTGTTTTTCTTCATTTCAGTTTATCAGAGATAACTATCATGCAATTAGAAATAAAATGTCAACAAGTCTTGATATTAACTATCTAGAGGGCAAGAAAATCTTTGTTCAAGACTTCTCATATCTAGATTTGCATCCCCAAAATGCCATTGAATGTCAGGTTGCAGAAGAAGACTTGGAAACTGGAACATATGATCAAATGACCCAAGATGATTCCCTGCCTCTTTGTTTTGAATCATTTCAATTTTTAAAGGAAATGTAGTATAAAATTTTTAAAGAAAAGGAGGAGCAGCTTATAGAAATCTATGAAGTTCCATTTGAACCTATATGTAATAAGTTGCAGCAATCATTCCAAGTTGTTTATGATCCAATAGCTGATAGGTTGAATGATGAATGCAATAAAAAATTTTCTCCATTAAAAAAAATGAGAGTCAAAATCAAGATGATAATGGTTTCACCAGACAGATATTACAATCAGTAGAAATATCATCACAAAGATCAGTTGAAAACATGAAGGGTGATAAAGATAAAAGTGATATTTCAATTTCATGGCATGCAAGCCATACACGACAGATGTGCAATTGTTTGAATCAGTTCAAGAAAAGTGTATATATTTTAGAAGATCCTTTTGTACAGTTTCTAGAGTCAACAAAGGAAATCGGGAATTTCCTTATCTTCTCAAAGGTTAACAAAGCTATATTTGATTTCAAGATTTCAATTTTAACCACCAACCAGCGCAAGCAACAAAAGTCACCAACGTATATGATGCTTGAGTGGTTGCATTAGTTGTTTCATTTTACCTAACCAGCAGCCAAATAGCTGATTAGAGTAAGTAGGTAGGATTTCAATTTGAATAAATTCAGTTTCCATCAGCAAAGTATACGTTAGATCAGATTTCAGTTTGTAGAAAATGCTATATTTCAGTTCAATATTTTTAGTCAAAGATTATACAATAGAGCACATACATGTGCGGGATTGGCCCAATGGATTAGGCTACTAGTCGACGGTGTTATTGACATTTCATAAGGAAATGCCATTCCCAAGTGGAGCCATTGTTAGGTTCCTATACTAACAGCTATCATATATCATGATTGACTGGGTTAGGCTCTGAAATATGTACATTCATTTGCTTGTTGCACATGTTTTCCATATTTGTAAAAAATCAAAAATTAAAAAATGTAAAGAGGGTATGCCCTAGAAAAATAATAAAAGGGTAAAAAGAATAAAGAAAAGGTCAAAAAAGGAAAGAAAATGAACCCCAACAAAAAGAAAAGACCATGAAAGTGTGCAAGTCTAAATGCCACTACTATTTACTTTTATGTATAGTAAAGATTGTGTGCAACTTATCACCTATGCCACAATTCATGAATAGTTAAATAGTTTAAGCTTGACTAGTTCATATTTCAATTTCATGTTGTAGAAATAAAGAATAAAGATCTAACCAAACAATTTAATCTTGGCAGATAAGTAGATAGGTAGAGTGAAAAAAGGAGTTCAACAACTTAATCTGAGCCCTTGGATGTAATAAGTGTAGACTTAAATAGGCATCACCATGTAAAAGAAAAGGAAGTTTGATAAGGGTTTGCCAGTCTAAGTGCACCCTAATAAAGAACTGAAAATGCTAGGTTAAAGTAGGTAGGGTAAGTAGATGATGGTTGCAAAATAAATGTGTGGTGAATGACAAAGTTTAAATGTGTAAATCTTTTACTTTCATCACCGAACAAAGGCATGTATCACATGGAAGGCACATCAAGCAAGCAAAGTAAAAAATAATTAACTTCCCTACTCAATTCCCCGAAATTTTCACTAATTTCACCTAAGTGCCAAGGTATTTATCAAGTTAGAGGTGCTCAGAGCATTTCTCTGACTTTTGGAGGGACCGGACCCTTGGCCCAATAATTTATAATGCCTAAGTACTTAAACCCCTTCATCAATATTCACCCCCTTTCATAAGTCATTCATTTTCCTAATAAATCTTTTCCTAAGTAAAATCTTATTTTACTTAGGAAAAATAAAAAAAAATTCCATATAAACCCTCATGTTCACTTAGCCTAAGTTTTAAATATACATATGAAAATGTTTTAAACTTAGTGCGCATTTCACATTTCACAAAGTCGTATTAACCACTAATTCATATTACTATATAATTCCCCTATACAAACATTACCCATTCCCGTATTATTATAAATACACAAAAACCACAAATTTTACATATCCCGCCCCTCGGTTAAATATAACCATAAATCAAGCAATAAATAGGATTAATTTGTCAATCAGTGATTAATTAAGAACCCCGACCCCTACCATGCTAATAAAAGATTTAATTAATCCTCATGATTAATTAATAACTTCAACCAATCACATCGCCCCCGATGTAATTAAAAGCTTTTAATTATTGTCGGGGCCCCGCCATTAAACACCAATCATTTCAACTCCCCGACAACCGGTCGATCGAACCCTTTAGATCCGAAGGCCCTCGCTCATATCGTCCGGGCCTTTTGGTCCACCTTTAGCGTGCAATGTGAGTGGTTTTGTGAATAGTGCCGATGCTATGTATCGAGCAACATATGGAATCGCGCGGCTCCGCCTAAATACCAGTTACCCTCCATAAGCGGTGCGATGAAACTCGCATACCGCCTCCCACTAACGACAAAATGTCAAGTCACCCCCGTTGACGTAACCCGTCGGTGTCATGAAACCCACTGTTGGTACCATTTCATTTCCATCTTTTTCTTCTAGAAACACCATCATTTGTCTATCTTTTTCTTCCATAGACCCCTCATATCCATCGAAATTTATTAATTAGTAGCATTATAGTTGTTAGTTTACATTAAAGTTAATTTGTGAATTTTTATGTTAAAAATTAGGAATTTTCAACAAAAAGATTACAAGATGTCATAACTTCCTGTAAATGGTTTATGGTCTGACACGTAGCATGACAGGCAAGCCAAAGCAATGGATAGGAACGAGATCTGGAATGTACATGCATGGTAAAAAATCGATTCAACAACAAATCAAAAGCTCTTGGTTATGCGGTCAATGCTAGTCAAACCCAGCCCTTTTAGTCACAAAGGCAGTAAAAAGCCATGGTTTCCCAAACCGGTTTCATTTTTCTTTTGGAAATCGGTTTAGATTAGAAAGGACCAAAAATCACTCCTTTGTAAAAGCAGAAACATCTGCTTAATGAATGTACATTCAATTTAGATAGGAGACAAGCAGATAAAGACTGCGTATTGTTTTGTTTCAACGATTACGATTACGATTATTATCTTTGTGTATTGTTCCAGAACAGAACTCTTGTATGTGATTGCAATCTTCAGAACTTAATTACAGTCACCGTTTTACTCCAACAGTGTTTATGCGTTAATACTCTCGTTGCTTGAGGTTACTTCAGTGTGCCATTGAAGCGTGGACGGGCCCTGTGTGGATTGGTATACTGTTAATTTCATTTCCATAGCTTTTTTTAATTTGAATAGAGTGCATAGTGTTTAGCGTTATTTCCATGTCTATGATTTTATCGATTTGATTAGAAATTCTTGCAAATGGTATTTATGGTGATAGCTTAAAGATTTGATTGTTAGATCATTGAACCATATCTTGTAAGAGATTTGATCCATCGTTAGATTTTAAAGCATCTCCACAGACTCTGTTTTCATGCATTTAAAATTCAGTGTGCTTTTGATTTTTCATGAACACTTAAGTGTTAGCTAGAGAGAGCTTTTGTGCATAACATCTTTGTCAGAGGATTGAAAACTCAGTTTAGCAATACGATGTATCTTTAGGACAATTAGATAAATTAGGTGATCTTAGTGTTAAGGTGAGAGGAAACATATCTTAACCTCCTGCAAAAAAGTGTTGTAGCCTGTCACAGTAGACACTTAGTTAGGAATCCTTTTATGTCTATAGACTTTAGACATGTGCCTCTAAGTTTACCTACCGTGGTTGATAATAAATCTAGTCTAATCTAGCACCCTAGATTGGCCACTACATTAAAAAAAAAATAAAAAAAAATAAATAAATAAATAAACAAAAACACAACATAGATTTGATTGTCACTTTAGAAGTCATGTTTGCTTATGCCTAGATCTAGAGATAATAAAGGTAGATTCATAAAAACCCCCCATCCAAAAACTAACCTACCACCAGGAGCAGACCCTTTAGGAAAGACTGAACACACAACACCAGCTGAGGAAATCACCATACAAAAATTATAGGATAAACACAAATCCGGCCAAAGACTTACACTTATTGAGAGACAAATCCTATTGGCACACGAATCACAGAAGAAACATCTCCCTGAATCTTCTACAAAGAGAGAACGTAGAAAATAACTCAACAATCTCTAGAACAACTCTTTGGAACGAGTGGCACTAAACAAGCAATTAAATCACCAGAGGAATCAATAAAAATGGCTGAGGAAGGAGGAGGATTAGCAAGAAGACCCACTCATGAACAACAACAAGATCAAAGAGAGGAGGAAGAGTCAACTTTTAAATTTCCTACCCATGAACCAGAAGGCAACCATGATGAGGAAATAAAAATGAAAAACATACCTCCTTCTGTGTTACCAAACTTTTATGGCATGGCTTCAGAAGACCCATATTCATTCTTGTTTGAGTTTCACATTGTATGTCGAACATATGGTTACACAGATGATGCCCATAGGCTTAGACTCTTCCCAACAACATTAAAGGCATCAGCACTAAGATGGTTCATGGGACTTGGTGAGCATGCAATAACTGATTGGGATGGCATGCGAAGAATATTTCTAAGGAAATACCAACCTTATTCTAGATCAAAGGATTCTAAAGATGATATCTTTATGATGAATCAACAAGAGGATGAAAGTCCAGAGGAGTACTTGGAACGATTTGCTTACAATTTACAAAAATCAAAACATCGGTCCATGACTCTTGATCTCATTAGAACAATATTTTTGAAGGGCATTCGAGAGGAATACTTAGATGATCTTAATTTGATGGGCAAAGGTGATATTTCCACCTTACCTTTCGAAGAAATTTCTGATTTATGTGAAAAGTATTCTAGGAGCAAAGCCAAAATTGGAAAGAGAACCATATCATCCAAAGCCACAAAATCTGCTTTAGCAAGTGTCACACGAGCTGAAATAGGAAATTTGTTAGAGGAATTCAAAACAGATCTACTGAGTACCTTAGGAACTCAAATTGACACTCTTAAAGCTAAGAAGAGACATGAAAAGGAAGATCAAATGATGGCTATGTTTTGTCCAAAATGCCAGAAGAAACATGCCTTAAAAGATTGCCCATTAGAAAACATTCAAGTTTGTGCCTTTTGTACTGAAAATCATGATATATTTCATTGCTCTAAAGTCAAGGCTTTGCAGAATTTTAATGTGGCAGCTAATATAGATATGGAGAATGTGTATTTTATGGGCGCAAAGAGACCATGGCAGCCAAGACCTCCACCTCAAGGTATGTTCCCAAACCAGAATTTGCAACTTCCTGCACATGATTAGATGTATGCTCATAATTCATGGAATGTACCCATGCCATGGCAGCACCAAAGTTACCCACAACAAAAATGGAGACCATCTCAGCAATATTCTCAACAATATCAACCATACCAACCATATTCTCAGCCATATCAACAATATCGTCAGCCATATTCCCCATATCCTCAACCATATCAGCAATATCCTCAGTAGCAAGTTGTTTACCCACATCAACCCCAACCCACTCAACAAGCATTGCCTGCTCCTCCACCAATAAATCCACCACAATTACAACTTCCATCTAACCCACAACCTCCTAGACCTACTCAAATCCCTGCTCAACTTGTACCAAATCCAAATAACAGAGCAGAGAGACCAGCTTACAATGTAGATGAGGGACCCTCATATCCCACATTACCCTTGCAAAATATCAATTTGAGGTCTGGTAAGGTACTTCACAAAGAATCTCCAGTAGTTGATCAACAAGAAGAAAACAAAGAAAATGAAAATGAAACTCCAATTCAAAGGAAACCAAATGATGACATCAAACACCAACAAATGCAACCGTTGCATCCACCACCTTTTCCAGACAGATTGGTCCAAACAAAACTTCCCATGTCTATACCACAGTTTGATGTTTTAGATGAGCTAAAGAATGTCTATATAAA